>CANXYI010576411.1:0-10627 GCA_948208565.1 Hura crepitans
TAAGTCATTATTTGCATATATGGATTAAATAAATGAGTATTTAAAAATCATATGTGTATGTATACGAGTATATACGTAGTTCAGGGTAATTATTAGATAAAAATAGTATTATATTATAATATAATTGGCAATTATTAAAAAATGGTATTTGTTGAGTAATGAAATTTATTTGATTAAATAAATGTGACATGGAATAATGAGTAAAAATAGAAGTTAATAATTGTATATGTGACAAATTAAAGATTAAAGTAATAATAGATGATAATTAATGGGAAATTATTGAATAATTAAAATAATGATTGATGGTAATATATATAATTTATGTTAGATAATTTTAGGAACATTAATTAAATAAAAATTAATAATATATTGTTTATAATTAACAAAAAGAAAATAAGGAATGACAAATATTTGTTTTATAGGTTAAAGGTGGTCATGTATATTAAGTGTAAATGGTGTGTTGAAGTGATCATTATTGATATGGAAATATGGCATGCTATGGGTGCATATGCATGAATGTTTTAGACGTGAGAATGCAATTAAATGTGATAATAATGATTATATGGAAATGTGGAAATGACAATAACAACTATGCAAAATTATTGATATAATGGAATGGATAATTTCATAGGGATGATTTGAGAATGGAAATTATGAAGTTGATCAAATTAATAGTGTTTTGCTCGTAAAGTGACCTGCAATTGGGGAATGTGCGTAAGTGCACAAGTGCCCATAACTATAATACATAAATGGTGTTATAACAATACAAATAACCTATAACTATATAAAGTAATTGGTAATTAAGATTTGGCCCATATCAGTTAGACACCCACTAGATGGGTTGACGAGTCAACTAGGGAATTAGTAGTTGCTAGGGGTTTTGGTCCTCCGAGGCCATTACCTATGATATTTGATGGTGCATGTAGCCCCTAAGGTTTTGATATTGAGCCTTGCATATTCGGGTACTGGGAGGTCTATATGGACTAATCCCTGCTACCCATTTCATTTATTTGTGGATATTGGGAGGTCCTATAGGGTTGATCCCTGCTATCCACCTGCGATGCGATAGACATGCTAATTTGGGATATTGGGAGGTCCCATGAGGTTGCTCCCTATTATCCCCTATGGATTTTGGGAGGTCTACAGGACTGATCCCTGCCATTTGCCAGTCTGATATTGAGAGGTTCACATGGACTAATCCCTGTTATCAGACAGGGTAAGTGCAGCTATCAAGGTCTAAAATGTGGGCCACTGCATAACTTGGATCCTACTACCTAGTATCTTTAAGTGTAGTCTCTCTAGTATGGGCCTAAAATAGAATAATATGAAAGAATGTGAATAATAATGATTTCGATGAAATTATAGCATACTTGGCACGATTTAAAAGTATTATAATGTAATTGGGTGAATTTAATTAGACTACAAGATACACAAGTTAATAAATAATAAGAATAATAAGGAAATAACATAATTACATGCAACAGAGTTTGTTTGTCAAATATGGGCTACCTAATTTATAAGTTAATAAAAGTGGAGGTTAATAAGAGATGTTTCAATGATCAAACAAAGAACATTGAGTGACTAACTCGTACATAGTATAAAAGTTCTTTAATCTCAATCAAGTGAACAGAATTATGGTGACAAGAGTAATACATTAAAGGAAATCAATGTGGTAAATTAAAATGATTATACAAGAAGTGTTAAAAGCAAAAGAATCAAACCAAGAAGCCAAATAAATTACATATTATTTTCAAGTAAATTAATGTAAGAAATGATTATACTGTAATATGTCAGTATGTTAATGTAATATAGACGTAAAGAGAAGATGATGTTTAGAGATATAAGAATATTATTAACTAAAGAAAGTCGACTGAATATGAAGTACCGATTATTAAGAGAACTATGAACTCGATTTATATTGCTAATTAGAGAAGGGAAAATTTTATTTATGTTGTGTGAATATATGTTGCATCACTAAGTATACATTAAACTTGATATCTTATAAGTATTTATATGCTATGACATAAGATTATTATAAATTGCTAATGTTATCATATTTATGATGCATGCTTATGTGCTTGCAAATTACACATATATTTCATTAAATACACTACTAAGCATTAGTGCTCAGCATACTAGCTTTTGCTGGTGCATAAGTAGTAGATAAGAGTATAGGTAGTAACCTCAAGCAAAGTAATGCATGTTAAGGAGTTTAATTTGGCAACACATGTACACAGGTGAGTAATTTTATTAGATTGGCACTCATGTATATGATAAATAGTGGGCTCTAGATTATATGATTATAGATTGGTGTTTGTAGTTAATAATAGTAAGTTAAATAAGTTAGTGCAATGTCTTTCATCCAGATCCGGCAATCAGATCGGGTGAGAGATATCACTTGTGGCATCCTATATCTAATCCAGCTATCAGTTGGGTATTAGGGTGTTACACTTATACTCATCACAAAGCATATAGACACATGTTATATGCATTCACTAAAAATGTACACATATTGCTTCCTTCATTTATAAATCATTTATTAGCCTAATCATAGGTCATTTTTCACGACTTAAACCACTTAACATATGCCATATATCATTTGGCCAACTTAGACCATAAATGAGCACATACATATATTATGCCATTATGGAACCAATTTTGGCCTAAAAGCACAAAATCACTTAGCATTTTATGTCTTCACATTTTTAGGCATTTTTAACACATACAAGACATGCTTTTATGCCTTAAAACTTTTGACCGACCTATCATACACATCTATAACATACATTGCTCATATACTACACACATGCCATAACTTCATAGTATCAATACATGCATTTTTAACACACAATTACTTCACATTAAGTAAATAAGCACATAGCAAGCCCACATGTATATTTTGGCCACATAAGGCTTGTTATACCCTTCTATTAATTTTCACATATTCAATGTGCTTCTAAATTTCATGCCACTAACATTATGCATACCATACATATAATTCATGTCATAAACATTTTATCCATTTTTATTTTTAATTACATCATATAATTCACATAAATTCCATATTCATACCACTACCAATTTCAGCCATAAAGAAGCATACACTTATCTTTTCATTATCACCATTATTCACACATCAAAAGACATATAAAAGTCATGTATTGTCATTAATTCACTTTATTTAATCACTAAATTCTCATTTCTCATAACATACTATCACATATATACACATATACACTTAGGGAATTGCCTTAATTACACATATTATAGTGATTACAATTGCTTTATGGATCATAATGCACACACGAGGTCTAGTCACACATTCTCCTTCCCTTTATTATTCCTTTTGTCACCCTGCTTAACTGTGGAATACAGATTCAATTTGTTAAAATCCATATAAAATCATAAGATCAGTAAAAATTAAAATCGATCACTTAGAACTACTCTTTGGCACCCTAGGAATATAGGAAAAATGTCAAAGTTTAAAAAAACTTAACCAAACAAAAAATGTGTACTATTTATCAGGTTATTAAATTGAGCTTTCTACCCAACCGTTTCACGAAATTCCACTTCTTACTAGCTCTAAAGATCGCAGAGGGGCTACCATTCAAAATTGGTGTCTTAATTTGGCCAATTGAGGGAGAAATGAAAAATTGAGAATGGGGAATTTGGGGGAGGAGGCATCTACTAGATGAAGAGAAGAAGGGAAAAGATGTTAGCACTATTCAATATTTGACCAACTTTGACTTATATTTATGTGTGATTTTTGTGAGAAAATAATTATTTCCTCTTTTCTTTCATTATTTTAAGAACCAACTAACCCTTTTTTCATCTAATTTTTCTTTCAAAAATTAAATAAATTAATGCCCCATAAGTCTCTAAAAATAGTAGCTCAAAAATCGCAAAAAATCAAATTAAAATGCCTAATTTCCTATAACCTGATTTTAATAAAAATACTTCGCTACCTTCAAAATTCTAATTCCAGCACCATTAGACTCGTTGGAATTTTTGAGTATCAAGTTGTATAGGTTTCATAATTTTCTAAGCAACTTTGAAAATTATTTATGGTTCAGCTTTACTTTGGTCACTATTCCTAAGACATTGCCGTAAAAACTTTCCTAGCATTTTTAACTAATCAAATGAACTCTAATTGATTTCAAACTTTGCCCAAAATTATTGTATGACTAATACTTTTATCTAGTAACTTTAGTACACCTTGAGTCTCGAGAGCACTATTTATAAAATTAGGATTTTTGGGGCATTACATTTTTTCCCCTCTTAAAAGAAATTTCATCCTCAAAATTACTTGGTTTAAACAAATGAGGATACTACTCCCTTATCTGAGCTTTTGTCTCTCAAGTAGCTTTTTCCATGCCATGATATCTCTAGAGTACTTTCACGAGAGGCACAGACTTGTTCTAAAGTTCCTTCACTTATGTTGCTAAAATCTTCATAGGTTCCTCTTTATACATTAGATCTGATCTAACCTCAATTTCTTTAACTAATATAACATACGAAGGATTCAATCTGTACCATTGTAGCATAGATAAATGGAAAACATCATATATCTGTTGAAGTTTCGAAGGCTAAGCTAGCTTGTAAACTATCGGTCCCACAAGTTCTATCACTTCGTATGGACCAATAATCCTTAGACTTAACTTGCCCTTCTTCATAAAATGCAGAACCTTCTTCTAAGGTGAAACCTTGAGGAACACCTTGTCTCCCACTTCATATTGTACATCTCTCCTCTTTAGGTCAGCATATGACTTCTGTCTATCTGAAGCTACCTTTAATTTATCTCTAATGATTTTGACTTTCTCTTCTGCATCTTAAATCAAGTCTAGTCCCATAAGCTTTATCTCACTCAACCCATTCCAACATAATGGAGTTCTACACTTCCTTCCATATAATGCCTCATAAGAAGCCATTCCCAAACTTGGTTGATGACTATTGTTGTAAGCAAATTCAACCAATGACAAATAGTGATCCCAGCTACCCTTGAACTTGATGGCACAACTCCCTAACATGTGCTTAAGCACTTGATAAACATGCTTTATCATAAGCACAACATTATACATAACTAACTATCCACTCACTTAAGTATTAAAAGACTACCTAAATGACTCTTTTTGATTGTCTGTCAGCCTGTAGATGAAATGCCTACTAAAACTCAACTAAGTACCCAAGGAATTATGATGCTTCTTCTAAAATCTTGATGTAAACCTAGGGTCTCGATCAAATATAATGGAAAATGTACTCCATGTAATCTAACTATCTCATTAATGTATAACTCAATTAACTTCTCTATAGAATAGTCCATTCGAACTAGTATGAAATGAGCAATCTTTGTCAGATGATTTACCACCACCCAAACTAAGTCACATTTGCTCCTTATCATCGGTAAACTAAACACAAAATCCATAGTGACCCTATCCCATTTCCATTCTAGAATTGTTATAAAATGAAGTAATCCAGATGGAACTTGATGCTCTACTTTTACCTGCTAACACATGAGGCATTTGGTCATGAATTCAGATACATCTCTCTTCATACCCAGCCACCAATAAAAACTCTTCAAATCTTGATACATCTTAGTGCTACTAGGATGTATAGCATAAGAAGCACTATGAGCCTCTTGTAGAATCTATTTCTTCAACTCTTTCATATATAGTACACAGATATTATCATGGTAGTACAAAAAAACATCACTCTTTATCTCATACTCAATGGGCTTTCCCTTTTGAATGGCACTAATCACACTCATCAACCTATGATCATATCTCTCTGAGAATCTTTGACTTATTGCAGCAAACTAGGCTTTACTTACATCTCTGCCAATAAAGCATCATCACTCACTAGTTGTAACCTTACATTCATAGACTTCATAGCTGACATGAACTTCCTACTAAAAGTGTCCACCACTATATTAGCCTTTCCTAGATGATAATCAATCAAGCAATCATAATCCTTAACCAATTCTATTAAGTATCTCTATCTTAAGTTCAACTCTTGCTAGGTAGGAAGATACTTCTGACTCTTATAATCTATATAAACATAACACTTCTCTCTATAGAGATAATGTCTTCAAATCTTTAAAGCAAGCACTTTTATTGCCAGTTCTAGATTATGACTAGGATAGTTCTTCTCATGCAGCTTCAACTGTCTCGAAGCATAAGCGACAACCTTACCTTTTTACATCAGCATACACCCCAATCCATTTTAAGATGCATCACTATAGATGGTAAAATCTTTCCCTATCACTGGTTGTATAAGAATAGAAGCTTCTATTAGCGTAGCTTTCAACTTATTGAAGCTCTCTTGACATATGTCATCCCATACAAACTTTACATCTTTCCTTAATAAACGAGTCATCGGTGCTACAAATAAAGAGAAACCCTTGACAAATCATCTGTAATACCCTGCCAAACCAACGAAACTTCTAATCTCTATCGTATTCTTAGATAGCTTCCACTACATAACCACTTTAATTTGACTTGGATCAACTTGAATACCATTTGCCAAAGCTATGTGTCTTAAGAAAGACATCTCACTCAACCAAAACTCATACTTGCTAAGCTTGGCATAAAGCTTCTCTTCTCTCAAAATCTGAAGAATTATCCTCAGATGTTGTCTATACTTTTCTTTGCTCTTGGAATAAACCAAGATGTCATCAATAAAAACCACTACAAACTAATCAAGATATTATTTGAACACACAATTCATTATATCCATAAAAGTTGCTGGAGCATTGGTAAGCTCAAATGGCATTACCAAAAACACATAGTGGTCATACAATGTTCTAAAAGCAATCTTGGCCACATCTAATTCTTTAACCCTGAACTGGTAATATTTGAATCTCATATCAATTTTAGATAACAACCTAGTTCCTCTAAGCTAGTCAAATAAATCATTAATCCGTGGCAAAGGGTACTTGTTCTTGATAATCACCTTGTTCAGCTTCAGTAATCCACACACAATCGAAGTAAACCATCCTCCTTTTTTATAAATAAAATTGGTGCTCCCTATAATGATACACTCGGTCTTATGAAACCTTTATTATGCAATTCTTACAACTAATGTTTCAACTCCTTCAACTCTATTAGAGCCATCTGACATAGAGCTATCGATATCAGAGTAGTGCCAAGTAAAACCCTAATACTAAACTTGAGTTCCCGTTCAGGTGGTAAACCAGGTAACTCTTTAGGAAAAACATCTATATATTCTGACACTATTAGTATAGAACTGGCATCCAACTCTTCTTTACTAACATCATACACATAAGCTAAGAAAGCTTGACACCCCTTTCTTATCAACCTTCTGGCTGTAGTAGCCGAGATAACATTGGAGAGAAAATCAGCTCTTTCCCTCACAATTGTAATCTCTACACCATCTTTAACTTTAAGACAACCTTTTTTGCTTGTAATCCATAATCGCTTGATACTTGGATAGCTAATCCATACCTAAGATCAAGTTGAATTCATTAAAAGGCAACTCTATAAGGTCAAATAAAAACTAGTGACCTTATACCATCAAAGGATACTCCTTGTAAACCTTATTCACTATCACATGTTGGCCTATAGGGTTGCTAACCATAATCTCTTAGTCAAGATGCTCTGAAAATAACCTCCAATCTTGTGCCCATGTAATGCATATATATGAATGTGTAGACTTCAAAGCCAAAGCATGAGAGTCAAAAAGAATGAAAATACCAGTAATGACATCTAGAGAGTCTGCCTCCTCTCTAGCTCAAATAGCATACTGCCTAGCTAATGCTCTAGGGTCTGCTCTAGTCTCAGATTTAGCTCTCTGAGTCATCTTTATCCTATCTCTCCTATCACCTCAGTCTCCTCTCTAACCTCGGGCAGAAGTAGGTATAGATCCCTAACTAGCATTGGATCACCTCAGACAATCTCTGATAAAATGATCATGCGATCCACACCCATAGCATACTCCTAGCTTGTTTCTCCATCATTCTCCCTTATGTCTCTTAAGGCATATAGGGCACTAAGGTATAGGAGTACTCCTAGCTATGGAGCCTAGTGCATTGGCCACCTATGACTACTACTTCCTTTTACTCTAAACCTCATGTCCCTACTTTGAGGACTGACCCTATCTTTAGAACTATCGTGATTGCCCCTCAGTCTAACTTCCCTTAAACTTCTTGTCTTGATTCTAAGCCCCACTAGCTATATCTATGAGAGCTATGAAGTCTCTAATCTTTATAGGAGCAATTTAAGTCTTAATCTCAATGTTAAGCCCCTTTTTAAAACCTTTTACATCTATTGGTTTCAATCTATACCACACCCTTAGCATATCTGCTTAGCATGGTAAAGTCTTTCTTATACTCTGCTATAGTCTTCTGACCTCGTTTTAGGTCTATAAACTCCTGTCTTCTATTATCTAGGTACCTCTCTGTAATGTACTTCTTATAAAACTCTACTAGAAAGAAGTCTAATGTCAAATCCTCTTTAATCTTGTGTTTTATTGTTGTAACCCACCACTAGTATGCCTCTTTTTGTAAGAGAGAGGTAGCACAAATAACCATCTCCTCAGGGGAACATCTTAGCTACGTCATGATCCACTCTATCTTTTCTAACTAATAGTCCACTCTACTAGCATCTATAGCTCTATCACCCAAGAAATCCTCAACTCTATCTTCTTAATCTTCTCAAGATATGTCTTTTAAAGAGCTAAAGATATAGGTTATAGTGGCTGTGGTATTGGTGCAGTGCTGTAGGTGCTATAACAGTAGCCTGTCTCAATAGATCTAGCATCTCCTGAAGGAAAATAGGTGGTACTTATGTTACTAACGATGCTTGTCTAGCATCGCTTTGAGAAATTAACCCTCCTCTAGGAGCCTCTTACCCAACAGTGGTCAGAGCATAGCTCTCGACTTCCTTATCACTGTGCAATGTATAACTCATCTTAACTATAGGTAGAAGAATAAGCATAAGCCTTAGTATGATAAATCATGTGATGTATGTACTTAATCCTAAAGCACTCATATGTTACCAAGGAATGCCTAAACTGGTGCTCTAATGCCACTAAATGTGACACCCCCTACCTTATCAGATCACTAGACTCGAATAAGGTGCGTGCACACAAGCAACTACCTTATTTTAACATATTAAAAACATTTTTACAATTACCATTATTGAAATACTTGATTTATGAAAATACAAGTTTGTAAAAACTTTTCAAAATCCAATTAGGAAATCGATTTGGGAATCCTTATGCAAAAAATTCAACAACATAATAGCTGTACTGGGGCATTATCCCAAATTTTTCCTGTGACTGGTATTAAAAATAAACACTTTTATATTCATCCAAACACAATCTACCATTGTTGTGATCCTCTTGTCACTCCAAAACAATCAATAACACAAAGTATGATCTCAACCTTAGGAAGAGATTCATACAAGCAAATTATTTTAAAAACCATATTCAATATGGTTACAAAACATTTATAGCATTAAAATAAAAAAAATTACACCTTGTAGGCCCATTTCCTCATTTACAACATATGAGTGCATCTACATTTACATCACATAACTGATATATACATATATTAAAATATATATACCAAAAATACAAGTCTTTACTTGTAAATCTTGTCACATCGAGACTTGAGCTTAACCTGTTCTTCTTTAACCTACACATCACAAAGAAAACATGATGTGCTAAGCAAGAGCTTAGTGGTGTAATCGTTATGACATGATATATCAATTTCATTTATGGATAATTAGATATTGACTCATAATCATTTCAACATAGTTGTCGCGACCCGACCCCAACGACGTGTAATGCCAACATAATGCTAATGGGGTATGCGCGATATGGCTCTTGAAAGGGTGAGAGTCACCACTAGCTGATGAGGGTGCAGCTAGTCACCGAATGTTCTGGTTTGCCTTTTGAGTTCGGGGTTATTTCTAGCATAGGGAAGGTGTTAGGCACCCTATGCCACATTTTTAGTATATAAGGGTTAAATATTCAAAAACTAAAATTAATGACCAGCATCATGAACAAAGTTTATTAACTATATATTCCTAAAGATTTAGGGTGAATCTTTATTTCACCAATTTAGTTAAATCTTTATTATATGTTTTTTTTAAAAAAAAAGGGATTAATTTATATTTGATCTAAAATTTCAAATTGTTTTCTTTTCGTATATACATCTATACATTGTTCCTTTTTGAATATCTTTCATCAATTCTCAATTATTCGAACACATCCTAATGTTACTCATATTTGTAAAATCCTTTAGAATGATGAGTTGTCGACGCGTTCCTTAAGACCACATTAATAAATTTAAATATAGCTTACATTAAAAAATTTCATTTCATAATAAGTATTATTTACTTTATTGGTTACATTCTTTTTCAAATTCTATTCTCATCTCTTATTATTACATTTTACTATTATTAAGATTATAATTCTTCATTTACTTACTATTGGTTGAAAATTATTTACTTATCCTCAATTAATATGAGAAAATTTTTAATTGGGTTATAGTTAAAGAATCTTTTTTATGATTCTTTAAAGGGAATATCCAATTTACTTAATCTATTTTAATACCCTTTATTATTTATTTGATTAAAAAGTTTGTTATATTTTACATAGGTATATG
>CANXYI010576441.1:0-16379 GCA_948208565.1 Hura crepitans
GAATTTTTATAAAATTATATTCTTATGTAAAAATATAGATATGCTTTTACTAATTATTTATCTCGTTACAATAAATACAAAAAATTTGATATGTAATAATATATACATACTTCTCAATAAGTAGTTTAATGTGAATTTAAATTTAAATCTATTATTTTTTAATAACTAAGTTTAGCAAAATTAATAAAAAAATAATATATATGTTTAAAAATTGTTTATTGCGTGCATTGCAATTGCACATAAAATTAGTAACATACTAACAATGATATAAAATTATAAATAAGCTTTTTTTCCCCTAAAAAATTCTAATAAATTAGTGGTTAAATATATGCAGTATTTGCGCATGAATATTAGTATTTTCAATCAATATTTAATATAATCATACTTTCTCATATGTAATATAATTAATAAATATTTATGACTCTCAAAAAAACATATTATTTATATCCTAATAAAAATAATTTGAAAGCCACTAACGTGGCAAGCAAGGTGAGAAACGGGCCTTAACCTCTTCTCAACGGGTTTATGCGGCAAATAATTTATCTTTTTGACAAAATCCCCAGAATAACATTTTCAGAAGATAATAAGTTAATGATATAATAGAAACAAAACAATAACCCAATATTACATTGATTTATGAGTATTAGGGTGTTGACTTACATTAAACGGTGAATATTTTTCGAAAATATTTTTTTAAATTAAAAATAGAAGTGGTATTTACTTTAAATTTTTTAATAAAAAATAAAAAAATATTTTTCACAATTTTAAATTTTAGCTCGAATTTAAAAAATAAATTTATTATATTTAAAAAATTTTTCTTTATAAATAAATAACTGTTTTTCAATAAAAATTCAAAATTAGACTTATCAATTTATGGCTTTGACTTGAAATTTGACCCTAATCTACTTAAAAAAGTGATTCAAATCTAACCTTGATCCAAAAAAAAGAGGCGAATGACTCGACTCGACTTAAAAATTAAGGGTTGGATACAGGTTGACTTTAGACTCGAATAGGTTGGTTTACATAAATATATTTTTAGGTACGTGTACTCAATCAATTTATCTTAAAAATCAAATGAACCGAATTTTTTGACAAAAATAGATTATGGTTCATTTAAATTTTTTTCATTTCATATTACGCACTTTTATATTTTTTTAGTATTTTTATAAAATAAAATTTTTACTTTTTTTATAAATAAAGATATTTTTAAAGTTTTTAGAAGAGAAAATTATTTTTCATCTTTATAAATAAAAGCATTTTAAAAATTTTTCTTAAATAATAAATATTCCAAATTTTTGAAAAAAAATGAAAAGAAAAAATTATTTTATGTAAATAAATGCACCTTTAATTTTTTCTCTTTTAACGGATTTTTTTTATATAAAAAAGAGATATATAATTGAAGGCTGACTATTACATCATTTTTAAAATACATGAAAAATATATATTTCATGGTTTAAGTTTAAAGTAATTCTCAAATCTGATTTATTTTTATTTATGGAGCTTATTTATAATAAAATACATAAATAATATATATTTCATGGTTGGAAATAGAAATCCTTCAAGATATTGCTGTCTCATGAGGCGAAAAACAAAGAGTAAACCTTTTTTCTCCGTACCAACCACTTGCAGTTAAACACTCCATTGAAAGATTTCAAAAAAAAACACAAGAGGGGTAACTTATAGAAAACGACACCGTTTAGCTACTCAAACGCATCGTTTTGCTCTCTTAAATTAAAAAGAAAAGGGAGAATATGAAAAAGCGAAAAAAGAAAAAGAAAAAGAAAATGATACGGGAAAGAAAGCGATTCCTGTTTGCGGCTTACTTAAAACAGGCAACATTTTTCCCCTTATTAGCGTTTTGATGGCCATAAGGCCTCTGTTCGAGCAATTCGCATTCTTCCATAGCCACCAGCGTTACCATAACAAAGTTCTGTTTTCTCTATTCCTTACCTCCACAACTAAGTTTCTCTCAGCCTCTCCTCGATCGCCGATTAGTTTCCTCCGTCAATTGACATCCAGTGTTACTAAAGCTCACCAAAGGCATCACCAGCAGGAGGGCAAACCTCCTGTACCTCTCAGTCGCTTGAAGTCTTTGACCGACACGCTGGCGCAAAAGATCGGCAAATCTATTCGGCGACCTGGCGCCCCTTCTAAAGCTAGGGTTTATGCCGACATCAATGTCATTCGCCCCAAGGAGTATTGGGATTACGAGTCCCTCACCGTTCAGTGGGGGTAATTGTCTTATTTACACTAATTTTGATGAATAGATCAATTATTGCATGGAAATTCGGAGAAATGTTTATGATATGATGGAAATTTAGACAAGTATTGTAAACCACAGTTTCTCGATAGCTTATTCATGCCTGGTAACTTCTCTAGCTATTCTCTCGTAGATTACTTTTGTAATTTAAGTTTTTGACGGTGTTTCCAGGGAGCAGGATGATTATGAGGTGGTGAGGAAGGTTGGGAGAGGGAAATACAGTGAGGTTTTTGAGGGTGTCCACTGCACAGATAATGAGAAATGCATCATTAAGATTCTTAAACCTGTGAAGAAGAAGAAGGCGAGTCGTACTCTATCTCTGCCTAACCTTTTATATTTTAAATTTTGTAAGCAAGCAAAATACTGCGCTGTTTGGGTATTCAAATTTTGTCTTTGCTGTAGGAGGATACTATTTTATCATTGCAGTGCTAATGCTATTGTTTTTCTAGATAGTTATGATTTAACTGCTTTAAATCAAGAATTGAGCAAGTGCGCGAGCGCACACACATATACAAATCTTTTATTTCCTATGTTGCATTGGTACTTCTAAATGTGTGCCGATGTAGGTACTTCCCTGCATATTGGTATACGTACTGTTTCCGTTTTTTAATTTTTTTATTTCTCAATTTTAGTTATGCACCGGGTACTCATTAATCAAATAAATAGGCATACTCATATTTTTTAATATACATATTAACATGTTATGATTTTATATTATGATTATTAATTATATATAATTTTTTTATTAATAATATATAATGTACCCGTATTTCATTTTTTAAGAAATTGACATATTTTGTACCCATATTCATACTGGTATGGGTATGCATACAGTATCTATGCAACATAGGTTATTTCTTTATATTTTATCTTACTTTGGTTGGCTTGCTCTGTCGTGTGACTTTGTGAAGTCTAACTTTGGTATTCCTGTAATTCAGATAAAAAGGGAGATCAAAATACTGCAGAATCTGTGTGGAGGTCCGAACATAGTGAAGTTGCTTGATATTGTTAGAGATCAGCAATCAAAGACCCCAAGTCTTATTTTTGAATACGTGAATAATACTGATTTTAAAGTGCTTTATCCAACACTCTCAGACTATGACATTCGATATTACATCTATGAACTTCTGAAGGCAAGTACAAGTTTTGCTTATTCCTTATCTTGATAATTGTTATTTGTCACTTTAATATGATGCTGGCTTACAAATTTTCTTTGTTTTAATAAAGGAATAATAGACTTACTTTGACTCACAGATTGCTAACCAACTCTTTTCCCTGGCGATTTGAGCTTAAGTGATTATAATGCTTCATTTGAACAAATAGATATAAGAGTTCAAATTTTACAGGTTTTGTTTGGCATACAGCAAACACAAAGAAGACTGAAATAATCCGGCTGTTTAGTATATGGATGTCCATTAGGGTGAAGATTTTTAACCTTGCAATATAGAACCTGTTCAATGAAAATAGGACACAAATTTTAAAACTTGTTTCTGCAGGTTGTTTTCTTTCTATTGATTTCTCTTTTCAAATGAATGTGCAAATATGCAAAATAGCATGTGCTTCTCTGTATGAAATTTGATGGCTTAGTCATTGTTTTGGTGACGCCTAGAATGTGAATTCCGAATTCTTCCTTCTAGTCAGCATTTTAAGCATGACTCATGCACCATTAGGATAAAATCCTTAGTTTTTGTAGCAATTTGGTTTTTGAAGCTTAGTTGAGAAGTGGGCAATAATATTGGTGGATTCAATTTTACCCTTTTTGTTTTGATGTTTCTTTTTCACCATCTTTTATTGTAGCTTAGTTTTTGGAAATGGTTTTTGTTTGCCACAAGCATCTAAGTTTTGTGTCTATATTTACCAAAGGAATTTGGCTTCTCAGACCTTCAAATGATGCATAAAGATGTGTGTCTCTGTATGTGAGGGGGAAAAACAGAATGCACCATATGTTTATTTTAACTTTGGCAATAACTGCTTGGGTAGTTTTATAGTTTCTGTAATTCTTGGTTTGCTATTCATGGGGAAGAATCAAGGTATACCATAGATTGTTGTGGACTTGTAGGGAATGAACTCATAACTGCATAAATCGTAATGCTTTTTCTCTGGTTCTTGGTTGTAATTGTGAACATCGTAAGCCTTTTAATGCTTACTGGGGAATAAGATGCAGTAATCTATACTAAATTTAGTTTTAGTTAGTAAAGAAACTAAGAGAATATTGTAAAGAGGATTAGAGTCTAAGAGATCAAAAAGTTAAGCCTGATCTGATTAAAAATAACATAAATCAATTACTATGAAAAAGAGAGAAACATATCATCCAAAATCAAGCTGCTACAGGACTTGAACATAAAATTATGCTCTGCATCAGAAGCAGTTTTGATGCATGATGCTTTGGGTTGCAAGGGCATTGTGATATTTTTTGTATGTGTTGTCTGATTGTGTCTAGAACCCTAAACATGTAATAGTACTGAGATACAGATACAGTTTGGTTTTTCTATAACTTAGGTCTTACTGGTGTATTTTTCGTTATGTTTCAGGTTAAGCGTGCATTTTTCCCTCCGTATTTAGCTGTCTTAGTTGCCTAATTTTGTCATTATTTTGAAATATTCTCCTTTTAGTGGTGTTATAATCTTTATTCAATATGGACCCCACATGTAGGCATTGGATTATTGTCATTCACAAGGCATCATGCATCGTGATGTGAAGCCTCATAATGTCATGATTGATCACGAGCAGAGGAAACTTCGGCTCATAGATTGGGGACTAGCAGAGTTTTATCATCCTGGGAAAGAGTACAACGTTCGTGTTGCTTCAAGGTTTGTTCCCTCTTAAAGTTGTAGTTACGCAATTTCTGGAGTTTTGTGCTCCAGTCTTTGATTGGTCCTTCTCATTTATTCGACTTCTGGTTTGCAAAATTTTATTCCCTTACAAATCTCTGGTTTCAACGCATCATCTGATGGCTGTCCTGTGGATGTTTATGTTAATGAACAACAATTACTCAGCTCTAGAGATCTATTAACGATTTTAAGTGCTTGATAATGAATTTCATGGGCTAATTTGAATAATTTTACGGTTGATGCTTGACCTGTATGCTTAATTGTGTTTACTATCAGTGCTGAAGTAACTTATGGTTATATGATTTTTTAACCCCTCTAATTCTCGTATTTATTTTCTTTTTTCTGATGAATAGGTACTTTAAAGGTCCTGAACTTCTCATTGATTTACAAGATTATGATTACTCCTTAGACTTGTGGAGCCTCGGTTGTATGTTTGCTGGAATGGTGAGTTATTTGCCCTTCTCCTCTCCCTTCTACTTTCCTTCCAGAACCCTATCCTTCTAACAAGTCCAAATTATATAATTTCCTCTTTCTAATGGACTCTCAGTGGATAGCCTTTGATATATTATGTCTTGAATTAGCATCTAAGATTTGTGTTCTTATTGAGCGATTATGCCATGGATGAGTGGATATTGATCTGTTTGCACGCTTTTCCAGGGGTGGCAAATAGCATAGAGGATAGAAATTTGATATAATGCTCAGGTGTCTGATGCTTTTTTTTTTTAGTGATCATATGGTTGAGGTTTGTGTTATGCAGATATTCCGTAAGGAGCCATTCTTCTATGGGCATGATAATTATGATCAGCTGGTTAAAATAGCCAAGGTATGTATGTTGTGTGCTGTACAGAAGTTTTAATATCAAATAAAGTGCATCTAAGGGTGTTCAAATATGGTTAATGGGTTATAAACTTATAGTTTGGATGGATATAGCTTCATATGCGGTATATACATCCCATCTATTATTTTGAGTGAGTTGGGCCAAAACCTAACCATAACCAATCAAATCGGATATGAATGCTAAGTGCATCTATATCTTATCCTTTCAGTTGCTGCCTGTTTATAAGTCCTATAAGCATGCTTTTTGTTGTAAGTGAATAGATTTCATATTGTTTTAAGGTAACTTCTGCTATCCTAATTGTTGATCTCTGATGGAACCACTTTAGCATGATTGCATTCTCTGGTTTACTTTGTTTATGCCTTTGCTTTTACTTCTATTTTAGAATGCATAGCATGCCAACAAATGTTTTTAAGATAGATAAATGATAGACCTGTAAATTTCATTTCTTTCTATTTTAGGTTCTTGGAACAGATGGATTGAATGCTTATCTGAATAAATATCGTATAGAATTGGATCCACATCTTGCAGCCCTAGTTGGCAGGTATTTTATGTACTAGCCATCAAAGGAATTTTCTTTACAGCCATTTCATCTTTTTCAGACATCTGGTTCTCTTAGCTGAACAATTTCTCTTGTCAATGCAGGCATAGCCAGAAACCATGGACTAAGTTTATTAATATGGACAATCAGCACTTGGCGGTTGCTGAGGTAAATAGTCACTATCAACTTGTGTTGGTGCTTCAAATTTATTAATGCACTTAAAATGTCTTCTTGAAGGCTGTTGACTTCCTAGACACGTTGCTGCGATATGACCATCAAGATAGGCCAACCGCAAAAGAAGCTATGGTAAATTTCAAGTCCATGTGCACTCAGAAACATTGTCTCTGCGTCAAACCTTTTGAAATAGTGATGCTTTCAATTTAGCCATTGCTCAATTCCAGATATAACTATTGTGCCTCGATATTGAGTACCCATTAGACATAGAACATAAAGATGATGGCTGGTTTTGTGAAGTGAAGTGCACCTGCCAATGAATGTGGCTCTATATGTTTCTTTCCCAGCCTGATCAAATAGCCTTTCCCAAGTCTAGCAGAGGCTGCCCATAATACATGTTTTTGTCGTTTTTATCAGCTCACGTGACTCTCTGTTTGATGCAGGCCCATCCATATTTCTATCCAATTAGAAATGCAGAAAGCAGCAGGGCTCGTACGTAGTTTGAAATTGCAGGATGCTGTCAAGATAAATAGCATCTTTGTATGGTTGGGCGTATGGTCTTCCCTTGTAATCTGATTTGAGTCATAGTTATGGTGGTGAGCTTGCATGCAGGAAACTCTTTTCTTCTGCTACAAAGCGAGTTGATTCTTTAAAATTTTCTAGTGTTATCTGTTGCTCTTTAATTGGAAACGAAATGTTAACACACCTGTTAATGCTGGGTTCCCATTTTAGAGGGTAGCAATAAGTTAGTTTTATCATTATGGAGTCCCAACTGAATTCGGTTATTATCTGTTAGACCAATAGTGCACCATGGAAGTTTCTCTATATAAACTTGTTATTTTGTAACAAGAAGACTAGAAGAGTATCCAATCACTTTGACTTCCGTTTATAATTTGTGCAAACCATCCTCTTTTCTAGAAGCAATTCCTTAATTTGATAGTGCCAAAATTCAATCGCTATGGGTTGTGGAAACAATTTACCTATAGACGTTGCCGTATATGTCTACAACTGCGAAAGTCTGATAAAGTCGGCAGTTAGCCAAAAGGGGGTTGAGGTTAGTGTCCTTGATTTACTGCCATTGAATGAGCTGAAGAAAGGGTGGGAGAAGTCCTATGGAGGAAGGACCAGAAGCCGCAAATCGAATACAATCATCATTAAAGATGGAACAATCCTATATGGGTTTCAGAATTCAAAGTACGAATAAGACGAATGGGTATGATACAGGAGATAGATGAGAAAAACAGACCTTATCCCTGCACAGAAGTAAAAATGGAAATTTTTATGAATGCAAAAACAAATGAACATTACGTAAATGCATTTAATAATTCGAATCATTGGGTACAACTGTCTGTCTTCGAAATCAAATATAAATTTAAAAAAACTAAAAAATAAAAACAGTTTCCTAATTAATGCTAACGTTTTTGGATTATTTTCAGGCACACAGTCCGAAGAATACCTAAAATTCTGCAGAACTTATAAAACAAAAACAGACAGACAGCCCTAGCCATTCCCATTTTATCAAACTTCCACACGTTATTTATTTATCTAAACTTAGCCTTTCTGTTTTCAAACATTTAATGCATTTAGTTCCTTCTTCTCCTTCTTCGTAACAATTTCTTATTTTTTTAATTAATTGAAAAAATAATTTAATAATTAAAAATAAAAAAGTATCGCAAATTTGACTCAACCTCTGCTACCATTTGAATTTTTTTAATGTTTATATGCATATAGAATATTTGTTCTAATCATCTTGAATTTAGGGTTTTTACTGATTTGTTCCTGTATATAATTTTCGATCATCTTATCTCTTTTTTTTGAATGGTATACAATACCTTCTTTAAATCTCGAGTATTTAACACAACACGGGTAGAATGAATTTGTAAAAAATTGGATAGAATAAAAAATGATTTTTTATAAATATTTTAGAAAAATTTCACAACATTTTGATATAAATAATTTTATTACATCCAATATTTAATTACTAGAGACTCAACAATACAAGACAAAAATATGTGTTTTCCCATCTTTTTGACCATAAAATGAACATGCATGTACATCTTATTTTATTACAAGAATGTGCCTAATAATTTAGGCTAGAATGTTTTATTATTCATGTATTTTATTTTATAAGATACATTTCATAATTCTTTTACACAAATTTTTCTTTTTTCTTTTTCCTTTACAAGAAAATAAAGAAGTAAAGATTTTGGGGGTCAATTAAGAGAGATAAAGACAGAAAAGGTTGACTCTTAGAAGACAGGGATCCCTAACTCCACCATGTCATAGAAAGTGAAATGAGTAAACAAGGTGTATATCCAAATTTGGTTGAGGGCCAAGTGTCCTCAACTTTCTTTAACTTGATGGGTAGTTTTCCCATAGATAATACCTATAAAACCCACTTTTTTTTAAATTATATTAGATCTTTTTTAATTAAAATTTTCAAATTTAAATTTCGGGTATAATGTATTTTTTAAATTTTCGGAACGGAGTATATTTACCTCCTTCATAAATTTATTTATTTTACTCATGACAGTTAATGATTAGAGTGATTTATAGTATCTTATTAAAAAGAAAATTCAATTAGATAAATGAATTTTGAATAACATATACCATATATAAAAAAAAAAAAACAAAAACTCACCATTAGCTCTATATTTCAACTTTATAAATCCAATTAATCTAAAAAGAGAGGAAAGAGAAAGGAAAAAAGAAAAAGAAGAAAATGTTAGGGACACAATCCTAATCAAGAATAGGATATCCCCTAAAGCAAGTCTTAGTCTAATCAAATGGATCAATGTGACCCAACTAATTCTACTACATAATTTGGGATTTCGTTCCAATGGAACCACAAAATTGAAGGGTAAAAAAGGAATTTCAAAATTGGAGACAAGATTAGGACATAAGAATCCCAAGTTCATCTTGCTTATGAGACATTTGGCATATAATCCGATACTTGGGACCATCCACCTAATTGTCACATTTCTATCTTTTTATTATTATTATTATTATTATTATTATTATTATTATTATTATTATTATTATGTAGTCATTTTCTATAATTATTTATATAACCATTTTTATGTTATTTCATTAGGTCTTAGTCTTATTGAATTGATGTATGGAAAATAGACAACTAAAAAGGTAACAAAAAAAATATCATTGAAGTAACAATTCTTTCTTTTTTTTTCCTAAAAAATAGAAATTGAGAAGATTTTCCTAATTTTTATACTAATATATGTAAAATAGGTGGAAAAAATTTTAGGGATTGTTATCCATGAAATTTTAAATTTTTACCACTGATTGATTTTATTTAATTATGCATTATTTGATGAAAATAGTGTGATAGCATTCTGAAATTTTATTTTGGAAAATTATTGTGCATTTTAAAAAACTATTACACGTTGAAATTTTTTATTCTTTTATATAATTTTATTTATTTACTTTATATTTTTTTATCTAGCCACTTTCAATAATAATAATAATAATTGAAGATCATCTTAAAATTTTTTAGAAAAAGGACTAAAATGGGTGAATGAAAGAATTTGAGAAGTCCAATAAATAAATCCAAAAATAAAAAAAAGAAAGCTATAGCCGTACTTTTTCAACAAAAAGGATCAAAATTTAGATATCATATTAAAATTCAAATCACGACTTAAAAAAAGATATTTTGTGTTGTTATTCTTCAAAATAAATAAATAAATAAATTGTCCCAATATTGAAAAAAAATTAAAAAAAAAAAGAAGCTTGATCTCATTTATTATATGATTATATTCCTTGTTGATTCAGAAAGACATGTGGGGTACAAGTGGAAATAAAGACAAATAAATAAGGGAAATTCGAAAAGGATTTGTATATTTTTTCATGTAGACAACTCTTATCAAAGTTGAAATGCACGTAGCCATCGACAACCCCACCACAAGCATTTACACATCCAAACCCATCATGGCATGATGATGATGATTCCGCATCATGGCATGATGATATTTATTACATACATAGACATGGATGGGATTGATTGGACCTGCAAGAAAGGTCGGCAGAGGAAAAAAAAAAAAAATTGGGATTCAGAATTTGTTCTTATCGTTAATAGATCAATAGAGACGGTGTCGTCTCATCTTCTGCTTCTGCGTCTATTATATGCCATCACTCCCATACTTTCCGTTTCAGTACTTTCCTTTGTCTTCTTCTCTTTTTTTATTATTTCTCCGTTCAAGGGCCCTCTTGTAATTTCCTCTCTTTTTTTTATTTTTTTAACGAATAATTCAATTATAAATGTTAAAAATAATAATTAAGTTCGAAATGTCACACATTCGAGGGCTAATTCTGATAATTAGTTTTTTAATTGAAATTTTAAAATTAAATTAAAGTTAGATCAATATATTATATAATGAAAATCTTTTTATGTTAATTTTTTTTATTTATAAAATTCGAAAAGAAATAATAATTTTAAATTTTAACACAATAATTGGGGAAAAAAGGTGGAGAAAGACTAAAAAGGGTTTGGATTATCTTGTGTATAAAATATAAAAATTATTACAACTTTGGGAAAAAGGGTTCCAACTTTTAAGAAGGGTATATGAATAAGAATCAAATTGAATGCATGATGTTGCCTATTGAATTTTTTTAAATTGGCATATTTAGATATATACCTATGTATATTTCTTATCATATTTCTCTTTTTCAAAAGCAAATCCAATTTCACATAAAATTAATTCTTAAATCTTGTTTTATACTTTAAGCAAATATTAATGTAAGTTTAAGGTTCTAATTAATCTCATTATCTTGCTTTTCATATAGAATTCAAGAAAATGTTATTTATTTGAATAATTAAAGCTGTCACATGTACAATAATAATAATAATAATAATTAAGTAGATGCTTTTGACATAAACAGATGCTAATAGTACTTAAGACTCAGCTACTGCCAAATCGGAAATTTGCACTTTGAATTGTTTTTCATGGAAAGGTAAAATTTTTCATTTTTTTTTCTTTGTTGATTCTTTTTAAAGAAATCGAAGATATTTATTGTTTATATGGTAAGTGTGACTGTAAGAGCATTTTGCAGATTTATTCATTAATTTCAAGATTCTGTAATTTGATTATATTAATTTCCTCCTCAAGGCTTAGATCTTGGCTTGCTTCATGACATCTCTTCAGTCTATTATATTATATTAGATCATTGCTTTTTTATTATTATCATTAAAATGTTTAATTTAATCGTATCATTGTGATTGTAAAATTTGAAATTCAAATCTTAATTAAATTTAAGTTCAGTTTTAAATTAAATATTTTCCGGATAAGATACGAATTTTTTTATAACGAAAAGAATATATTACTTAAATTTGATTGATGAATGAAAATATAAATGAAACAATAATATACTATCTTTTAAAAAAAATCAAAATCCAAAAACCGAGCGAAATGAATTATCAATAACTCAACCAATTTCCAAATTAAGCTCAATTAGCAATTGCTATAGCACAATAATATTGTGATTAAGTAGAAATATAAACCCACTCCTAATCAAGAAATTAAATGGTGATGAAGATACTGAGATTGCAATAAGGCCAAGTGAATAATCCAATGCATCACGTGCAATGATGAAGGGTCATTTCAATCGAATGCATAACTATATAATTTTTTTTTATCAATAACATATATATACATAAAATCGGAAGTATTGATTTGATATATCAAGCGTCTGTATTATATATTAATTAATATAAATTATAAAATAAAAAATTTATATTAAATTATGAAACGAGAATGGACGAATGAAGAGACATTGTGCATAATTTAGGGGATTTGGCCGAGCCATGGCCGCATCCTAATGCCGGTGTCTTTGCATACAAAAATGTTAATATTGATAAACAAACAAAAGAGAAGTGTTTTTTTAAAAAAAAAAATAAATAAATGAGTCAAATGACAGCTCCTCATGAAATGCATATAGTCCCTCTTCAATCTTTCACTTCCAAGTACACTCACTCCTCTCCAAATCAATATTCAAACCCTATCTCTGCCCTTACTGTCTCCCTCTTTGTTTTTGATCTGTCAATCCCCCCCAACATTCAAATCTCAAAGCTGTACTCCAATTCTCAACTCCGATTTTAAAAATTCACTCCGTATTTACGTTTATACGAATAGTATTCTTACATTTAAAAATCAAAATTATTTTATATAAATTAAATTTCAAAAATCACGGGATTCTGACTTTTGAATGTAGATGATATTATTCATTTATGTTAAGTGGACAGTAAATTAAATCATTTTATTTCATTATTTCGATCAAGTTAATGATATGCTAAATAATAAAACTATTACAACAATTATAGTTAAATTAATTCATCAAATTTTCTATGTGATTTTGTTTATTTTTTCTCGTTATCTCCTTCAACTGCAATCGGCATGCCTCTATTGCCAACCTAAATTCATCTTCTTAAGTTTCAGGATTCACTTTTTTATTTGATCTTTTCTTCTTTCCGATTTGACTCACAAAATTTTACTGTTTTAAATGGCTAATTCTTAAAACTCTGATATAATTTTAAATTTGTATATGTTGGAGAGAATTTTTCGTTATTTAATAGAATCTTATAGTAATTCTAGCTGTCTTTAGAATACTAAGTCATAGATAAACTATATTTTATGAGAATAATTGTCTCAAATTATATCTCTATCAATTTAATATTATCAAGTAAAATTCATTTGATCCAATACAATTGAAATTAATCTTGAGTTACAACAAGGAATTCCCAAAAAAAAAAAATTATATCCTGAATGACAAACTGGAACATAATTGTAGCTTTGTTTTGTAAGTCAAATTTAACTGTTCATATATTATCTCTAAGTTCGATTCGTAATGGACTAACCAATGTAAAATTAATATATATAAAAAAAATTAATTTTTTTATATATAATATCTAGATGAAGTCGAAGCTTCATGTCACCGACCCTTAAAACAAGGACATTACGAGATGGGAACAAAGACTTTCTCTCTATTATTTTTGTTACATATAAAATATTTACAATTTCGAATTCTATTAATAATAAATTACAGGTTTCTGGCTGGTCAAGTTGAAGGTCTCGATGTGGAAAGAATTATCAAGTGGAGCTTTTCCTCACTCCTTTTCAATACTTTTCTTTAATTTATTAATTTTTTTACTGTATGTTCAAAAAAATTAAACTGGTGGTTAAGAAAGCAAAAAGGTAATTAAATTAAATTAAATTATTTAAGTGATCCCACTCCCACCTCGAGCCACACCATCAATTCACGTTGTCTTTACTCTAAATTTGGTGGGTCAGCCATTGCTTAAAGATACCTAGCTAGCTAAAACCTTGATTTAATTATTTTTTTTATATCATGCTTACTCTATTCGATTAATTTAAATTCACGTTAATTAGATATTTTAATTTCAATTATTTTAAACAAATCAAAATATATTTAATAAAAAAATGTTAAACATCTAATTTCGTTCCCATTAGGCAAGACAAAGTAGAAAGATGATTGTGAACATGCTGCCTAGTTGTTAAATAGTAGATTATAGTAATCAATAGAAGCTGGGTTCCCACTTGCTAGGTTTTGAAATTAATAAAAATTAATTAATTTCTAAGACAAAAGTATAATTATTATTATTGATTATGATCACCATGTTCTAAATATCCAAGAAGAGACATAACCTAATGCAAGGACTTGATGTTTCATATTGACCCTACAGTGTTGGTTGTGCTTGAAAGTTGAAAGAACCCAAAAAATTATTCATTACTAAATGATGGGATATAAAAGGCCATTTGTACGGATCATATAAGCTAGATTACAAAACAATGGGGAAACATGATCCCTTGCCATTACCATTTTCTAGGAATTTGTCCATTTGGCATTTGTCTCTAACTGTTTTCTTCTAAATCATTCATCTACGTGAATGAAACATGTTAACATGATAGGTGTCTAGGACCCATGTTCTTCTTCCTTGACTATACCAATCTTTTCCACTTCATAATCCTATGTATTGTCTCTCATAATCTTGTACACATACAAACCCTAGTCTTGGTATTAGGGTTTCTTGTTTGTGGTCCTAATTCCTATTATTATTTCTTTAATTACGTATATATACGTTGGTTTTATTGTTCCATTATGGACCTAAACCACGATTAAGAAAAGCTTGCAATGGAGAGCAAAAGCCAAAAACTTCGCAAGAATCATGTGTTTTTAAATGATTTTTGTGCTCTTTGATGAGCTCTTTCGTCATCAAAATCATATTGTTTTGATCCGATCAAAGTTTAATACAATTTGATTAAATCTTTATTAAGTAAAGATTCCGAACCATATCTTCAACAGGAGACACCATTAGCTCATATCCAATAATATTATTTATTCTAAGTTTGATTAATTAATTTAGTCAATAAAATAAAGGTCTTTAGCTTTTTAATTTTTCATATTCAAATCAACACCAAATATCTCTCTCGATTCGAAGAATCTAATTAATGGTCTCTCGACAATAATCTAGACAAAGAATAATATGATCGGTTAAATGTTGGTCATCTTAAGCATCTTAGGTTTTGTTTAATCATGCCTAAGAATAATCTCTTCCTAACTTTGTCAATTTATTTAATCCCTTATCACTTTAATTATTCTAATCTCATTACATTTTTCAATAATTCATTGTATCTCACAATGTATGCTTTTCCTAATTTGACCGATACAACGCATTATTTTATTATTTATTTTTTTACATAATTTTACTCTAAAATTTAATTACGACTCGTATTTATTTATAATATTCATTACTATAATTGGAGTTGCTATTCTTAACATTACTATCATCATCAACTTCACATCTCATGCAATGTTATTGTCGCAATCACGATTGTCACAATCACAATCATCATTTTCTTCTACATGTTGCTAATAAAGAAAGATTTAAGCAATGCAATAAGTTATTAAATTTTTCTCTATTTGGCATGTATTGTTTGCTACTATGTATGAGTAAGACAAACTAGAAATATATCTAACTAGCATATGGTATTTCAAAGTAATTAGCTACTAATACTTTTGACACGTAAAGACATCAATCCAATAATCACATAATAACAATATTTAACGCGTGATTATTGAATTGCTCATCATAATGTAACGAGTGATTTCGGATTCGAGTCTTCATTTTCCCTTCTATTGAAAAAACAAATCTCTAATATTTCAATTGGACCCTTCAAATTTAGGGTTCCATTTGCCTTATCTACTTTCTCAACTAGCTATCCAAAACTTCCAATCAATGTTATTAAAACCGGCCCGAAAAGTGAACCGGACAACCAATTGAGTCATGGTTCGACCGGTCGGATCAGATGAACCGGATTTTTTTTATTAATAAATATTAATTTTAAACTCTTTGACATAAATAACTATATAATCACATGTTGAAATATTTATAATAATTCATTAAACATAAGCATTAAATGTTCAAGAACATAAAACATAATTAACTTATCACTCATCGTCCTCATCTTTATATCCATTGTCATCTCTATTTTCATGTTGAAATTCTATTCAATGTTATCATAACTAGACTGGAAAACGGACCGGATGCCCCACCAGTTCGGGGTTTGCTCGGATTTTTTATTTTTTAAATAAAATTATTTATAAAAAATTTTAATAACATAATATGAGTAATGTTATATTAAATAAAATGTATAAAAATAATAAAATGAGTAAATAATTAGTATAGATAAAAATAAATTTAACAATAGC
>CANXYI010576947.1:0-15226 GCA_948208565.1 Hura crepitans
AAAACCATGGTCCTTAAATATCAAATGTGCCAAAAATCACAAACATCATCTAATAATCAATTATAGGCCATAAAGCACCACATATATCATATTATTATCATAGCACTTATAAAAACCCATACCATAGTCATACATTGCAGAGAATAATGATATACATGTTTTTGGTTCATAATTGCCATTATGCACACAAAACTTAAATACGCTCATCATAACGGTCCATATTCATGTTTTGAGTCCTAACAACATATAATCACCATTCATAGACATACTAATCATAATAAACATGTTTATACACATAAAGACCCATTTTGAGTAATTCGACCTCATTATGTCGATATGTCACATATTAATGCAATTTAGCATATAAAACCAAATTATGCATTTTTGAGCCATTTTAATTATTTAACTAATGCCCATATTAATAAGACAACTAACAAAAAATGGATAATAGAATTACTTAGGCCCGAAGGTACTCATACCTATAGGTATATATACTTAAGCCCGAAGGCTCTCACATCCATAGATGCGTAAACTTAGGCCTAAAGGCTCTCATATCTATAGATGCATAACACTTAAGCCTGAAGGCTCTCATACCCTTTAGGTATATATATCTTAGGCTCAAAGGCTCTCATATCCATTGGCACATAATCTTAGGCCCGAAGGCTCTCACATCGTTAGATGTGTAATCAAACATAAGATTGATGGCTCTTATGCCTATCGGCATGTAAATTAATTAACCGAAGGTCTTATACCCGAAGGAATGCTAACAGCTGCTACAACCCTAGTTTACTGATCAACTTATCTAAACTAGGTCGTCTAACTATATAGGTATCATTAAATATATCATTATGTGTCAAATTAACCAATTTCACTTTTTATATTATTATATTACATTAAAATCACCATTGGGCTCATTGCACCATTACATGGCCTACACATACACACTTGACTAATTTAGGCTTATCGATGTCCGTTGCACTTGCAAGATCCATTTTCGAGGTGTAATGGCATCAAATATAACATCATACCAATATGCCACATCAAAACACATATATGACTCAAACGATCATTTTATGGCTTTTTTAGATATTCATTTTCAAATGGCCACCCATTGTCTCTTCATGCATTTATAACATGTGCATATCCATTACGTGCCAAAAATCCACTTTAAGCATATTAGCACATCACGTTCATTCACGCACGATATTTCCAAATCAATAAGAATATGCGTGCACATATTTTCACACTTATTAGTTCAAATAGACATAATGTCGGACATTTGTATTTCAAGTCATTTCATGGCATTTTATTATACCTTGCATCCATTATACATGTTCAAATCATAGAAATACCATACACACATAATTCTAGGCTTACGGCATATAACATGGCATAATTGGTTTTTTTTTTTTTGCATAATGCACTAATGAAGTTAAAATCAACATACTTATAATACCATTACTTATGGTCACACCAAAACATCATATTTCATGCACTTACAATGCCATTAATCATATATTTCAATTATAACATTTATTATATTTTTATGCATTTAATTACATTGATTACACTTATGAACATAATGCACATAATTCATTAAATGCAAAATTTAGCCAAATCAAAGTGATTACACATACCCAAAAAGGTTGTACTAGACCCCTAAAGTTGGCCTAGGCCTTCTCCTTACCTCGAGAGGCTTGGGTTGTCGTTTCACTTATAAATACAAAAGGGCATGAAAAAAATTAATATAAAATAATCTAGAAGTCAAAAAAATATTTTGAGCCTAGATATGTGCTCTACAACGACCAAGGAACCCATGAAAAATAAAATTTATTAAAAAAGAAAACTCAAGAGAGAAAAGGTTACTATTCAGCTTAATTTTCTTCTAGATATTTCTCCCGAAATACTCTATCATTCCTAATGATTTTGGTGCCACAGACTTGTTTTGAAATTCTCATCATTTCAGGCATAATTTTATGGAGTGAGTCAGCTTGAGGAATGAGAAATCAATGGAAGAAAAAGAGAGGGAGAGTGGGTGGGATTTTGAACAAAAAAGGGAGGAGGATGGTGATGTATGGTATAAGTGGAAAGAATGTAATTCTTTCCCTTTTATAGTTTTTCCAAATATAATTTTTCCTTTCTTCAAAAAATTATTATAACCAATAGGAAAGCCAATTTTCCCCTATTACTATCCCTCAAATTCCCTAAATCCAAGCCCTAAATTCTCCCAAAATCTTGAGCCCAAATTCCAACAATAACCTAAAAAATTAATATATTTTATGTCCTAAAAATTCGATAAAAATAGTTCCCGAACTAAAAAAATTCCAATTCCAAAGCCATTGGATTATTTGGAATATTTGACCAGTAGGTTGTAATATTTTGGGATTATTTTGAGCAACTTTTTGTTTATTTTATGGTTCAGCTTTGCCTATAGTATTATTCATAGAACACTACAGAAAAATCTTAATTAGCATTTTTAACCATCTAAATGACTTCGGATTGGCTTCAAATTTTGCCTAAAATTCTCTTGTAATTAATACTCTCTATCGGTACGCTTAGTGCAACTCGAGTCTTGAAAAGCACTATTCATCCCAAGAAGTACTATTCATGAGAGTTAGATTTTTAAGTCATTACAACATTAATGCATATTCTAATTTGATACACATACCAATGATGTCCAAGACAACAATTCAAGCTTCTTAAAGCCTTTTTTATTCCTTTTACTTTTCCTCTTTTCTTCTTTCTCTCTAAACATATTACATAAAGCCTAAGAAAAATCCATAAGAAAATCTACATATGCCCAATATGAATTTTAACAAAATATGTCTTTAATTAAAACCTTAATACAGCTCTTAAATATACAAAAACTCAAAAATAAATTTTTTTTATACAAGATAGTCACTATTCACCATAACCCCAAAGCCTCAAGTTCTTAAAAAATCCTCCATAATTACTTTAATTCTTCCCATACTCTTACTTTAGAAAGACATAGAGAATGATGAGATATGGACTTGTGGTCTTAAATGCAACTAAAGATAGCTTAAAGAAAGAAAAATGGAGGAACTGAGAAAAAGGGTGGCATCAAGTTAAAAGAGAGGGGGAGAAGACACTTTGTAATGATTGAAAATCTTAGTATCATGAATAGAGCCTTCTTGGACATGAATAGTATTTCCTATGTAGTTAGGTCATAGTAAGGTTATGAAAGGGAAGTACTAATTGTGAAACTTTGAGGTGTAAAATAATGATGAAAATGAAGTAATTAATAGTTTTTATTGATCCAATAAACTTTTTTATGCTAATATCTAGTGAATAATGGCCTTATTTCACATTATGTCAGGAAATGTCGAAGAAGTGCCTAAACTGACCTAAAAATATCATACCCTATAGGTTAAAAATTTTAAATAGTTTAATTGTGAAGGAATAGCAATTTTTCTGAGATCAATTACTATGTAATCTAAATTTCTTAATTACACGAGTGAATAGTTACCTAGCTCCCCTTAGAATTTGGGCTAAAGATTTTAAGGGTCCCTTAATTATGAAATCCATTAATTTTTGGCATTTGAACTTTTGGAGACCTTTACAAATTATTTAACATTTTTTAAGTTTAAAATGTAAATAGGATTAATTAGGGCCATCCAATTGCCATATGGTGTGATCATAGCCATCTATCCTCATAATATAAATGCGTTACATTTTCTTTAAAAAGTTGATGCCTTCTTTATCCTCTCTCTTTTCCCTTCTTTTCATCCTTTCTCACTTTAAAAACATCAAAATCCTTTGATAGTTATATGGAAAATTGTCCTCATGATGTCTAGAACCAATATCTAGCCCTAGATTTATATGAAACGGAGGTTTAGAGGTGAAATTGGAGCTTTAAAGATTTAGGATTTTGAACCCCAAAATCACACCAGTTCTTGAATCGGTAACTATAAATGTTGTAGATTATAATTATATTTTCATTTTCAAATTTAGAGTTTTAGATATTTTTCTATGAATTTTTTCTAATTTTTGAGGTATTATGAAAAATAGAGAAATTGGTGTACAATGAGAACCAAGGCAAATAAAAAGCTATAAAATTGAACTTGAGATGTCACAAAAAATCTTTTTAAGTGTATTCAATGAATTATGCAACTATTTGTTTAAATTTAAGAAATCCAAGTTTGTATGTTAATATAGAAATTATGACTATTATAGGTACATGAGTATGGAATAAATGGATAATGTATGTAATGATGTGTGCATGTGATAATGTAGTGAATTGAGTGAAGAAAAAGGTAAGGAAATAATGGCTAAGGTGTACATATGTTAATGGCTAAATGGTGTGCATGATTGGTTGTGTGAGTGTGGTTCATGTATGTGAACATATTACATAAAATAATATGGTAAATGTATGAATGTTGGGATGTGTAAAGAAGTTATGTGAAAAGACATTAAGTGGAAATGAGAAATAGGGACATATACCTAAATTATGTGTGTGTAATGTGTGACCATGTGTGGATACGAGGTATATGGCATTATGGTAAGCACATAGGTGGTAATGACATAAAAAGAATTGGAAAAATGCTATGATGAAATTATATGTAGGTGTAAAATGTGTATATACATATACGAATGCTAATAATAGTTAAATAGGAGGGAAAGTAAAAGTAGTAATTTAGGTTAACATTTGTAGAGTTAAGGAGAAATGACACATATCCATAACAAAAGGAAAGGCTAATTAAATATGTAAATAGAAAGTAAGCATGAAAGTAAGATATAGACATATATAAAATAAAGGTAGCTTAAAAAGGGTAAGGAATAATATTTAAGTGACTAATGTAATGACGAAAGCAATGAGACTAAATAATAAATGGGGGAAAATGGAAATGGTCTTATAATATGGCACTATGTTGTAATAAAAGAAAGCTCATAAATATGAAATTGTACTTATAAGAATGAAAGGTAAGAAATAAGTTTGGCACAAATAATATGAATTATGTTATAGCCTATGTGACCTAGATGTTTGTTGGATAAGTTAACTAGTCAACTAAGGAGTTAAAGTAGCTACTAGAATAATTGCTTAACATAGGTGCAGCCACAATATAGGTCCAATCGGACCACTACATAGCGCAGGTCTAATAAGGCCACTGCACAAACTTAATGTGGGTATAGTCGTAGTGTAGGTCCAAAATATGGGCCACTATACATCTTTTAAGTTAAGGCTAGTTTAGCAACAATATAGCTAGGCTACTGCACAACATAACTTGTATAAGGCTGGTGCAGTAGTAGAGTAAGCCAAAAATGTGGGCTACTACACAATTTACTATCTCATTATCCAGTAAGATAAGTATGGGCTAAAAGAAATAGGTAAGTAAATGAAGTTAAAGAGAAATAGTATACTAGAATAAGTCAAGTAAGAAAACAATAAACAAGTTGACATTAATACATCTAAGACAATAGGGAAGACAATGCTAACAATTAACCAAAGAAGATTGAACAAAACTAAATAAAGTGAGATAAACATAGAAAATGTAAATCTAAAGTAAAGAGGAAAAAATAACAAGACAAATATATTAATAATAATGCAAATAAAGTAGTAAGAGATTAAAGACATGAACTAGGTATAATGAGTAAAGTGTATGTAACCTAAATTACTAATGACTAACACATCATAAGACATTAATGTGAAGATAAAGATATAAGAAATAAAGTATAAGTGATATAAATTGGTAATAAGTAATACACCAAAATAGAATAATGAAGCTACAAACTATATTAAAATAGTAATAATAAGAATGATTTTTATGTCATTGGAATATAGATAAATCAAAGACAAAAAGGGTTATGCAAACTAAATGACTATATGCTGAATAATAAAATATGCACTAACTTAATGAATGTAGCTTTACATTATCTATTATGCATGGCATGATAATTGGACTTATAGTATACATTACAAAATCAGCACGACATGCATAGTTATTTTAAATAAAAAAACATGCATGATGTATACTAAGCCCTATGCTAAGTGCATCATTATTTGTGATGTGTCGATAATAGATAACAAGTGATAATAGCAAACTCAAGTGGAGCAGTACAGATCAAAGAGTATGCAAGCTGGTATTATCTTTGTATTATATAAAGTATGTATAGATAGCACTCTTGTATATAAGGGTAAGGTAATAGATCTAAACCTGTGTAGGAAAATGTATGTGTATCTAAAGAGCTATGTTATATTTGTTTGTATGTTATATGTAAATAGAGATGCTTATAATATAGAAGAAATAAAAGTATTATTGATAAAGATGTTATATATGCATAGATTAAGAACTTGATTGGAATGGTCGTATGGACCTAATTAAGTGTATTGATGATGAGATAGTATAAAAGTGTTTAATTTTTCACAAGTTCTTATTGGATTAGACTATTGATTAGCCATTATGCTACTAGATTTTTGTATGATCAATTGAGAGACTATACATATAAGCATGATAACTCAACACTTATTTAACACATGTTCCATAAATGAGTAGCTGAAGAGAATATAGTAATGTAATAAGTTGGAATTAAGGAAAGTAAGTTCATGTGTTAACCCTTATCTTGGGCTAGCAACCAGACCGAGTAAAGGGTGTCACATTTGGTTATACCAAGGCCTAGTTTAGATGGTCCTAAAAGTCTAAGTTACACATGAGTGCCTTAGGGATTAAAGTTATGTATTAGCTATATCTATAGTACTTTATAAATGTCTTGTTTCATGTAAATTAAAGATAAGTGAATAGAGATAACTTGCTAATGTGGAAGACGAGCAAAGCCATGCTCCTACTACAATTTAAGAGCCAGTACACTCAGAAACTTAAGTGCCCAATGAGGTAGAATAGCTAGCACCTACCTAACTAGCTCTAATTCAACTAGAACTACTACAGTAGATGATAAAAGTATTTAAACAAGTTGCTCTAGTAGCCACTTCCTTTCCACCAATAGCACCTTAGCCATTGATACTGATCTTTCTAGCTCTTAAAAAAAACATATTTAGAATGGGTAAAAAAGATGGGGGTGAACAATTTCTTAGAAATAAAGCATGACAACCCAACAATAGCTAAATACTGGTTAGAAAGGACTGTTAGAATACTCTAGCAATTAAATTGCACCCTAATTGAAAATGTAGTGTGTGCCACCTCATTGTTACATGTGAAGGCATATAGATGGTGGGAAACAATGAGTAAAAGAAAGGCACGAGAGGATTTAACTTAGGAATTTTTCTTAGAGCAATTTAAGAAGAAGTACTTCATAGAACACTACTTAGATAAGAAGAGGCAAGAATTATTCAACCTAAAATAAGGAGATAGATATATATAATAGTATGAAAAAGAGTTTGCTAGGCTAAGCTGGTATGCCAAAGAAATTGTGCCCATAGAAGCTAAAAGGTGTAAACGATTTAAAAAAGGGCTGAATAGTGATATCAAGCTATAGGTGACCATAATGAAAATTATAGAGTTCTCCTTCTTAATAATAGTAGCTTATAAGGTTGAAGAGATACTAAAGGAGAGAAAAAAAGAGCGCCTCCAAAAAAAGATGGCCTTTAACCAAAAATAAATAGGTTCATCTCAAGAGATAGTTAAAAAGAAAAAACAAGACCAGACACAATTATAATAGCATAGCCATGCTAAAAAATAGCAATTTAAATAGGTGTCCAAAAAATAAGCTCAGTCTATAAGTGTACTAATAGCAACTGCTACAAATACACCTAGGGTGCAATGTGAGCATTATAGGAAGGAGCATCTTACGATTTGCTTAAGAATTATACTGATGGCCTATTATAGATGTGGATCTCAAGGCAACATCTCAAGAGACTATCCAAGGTTTCCTCTTACTGATACATAATATTAGGCTTCCTTATTGACACCCCTAAAGGTGTAAGGTGAAATTAAAAATGGTAAAAAAGCAAGTAATCAATAGTCTAACTTAGAGTTAGCATAAAGAATAGAGTATAGGGCTCTAGTGAGATAGTATGCCTTATGAGCCCATGATGACCCATATTCTATTAAAGGTACACTAGGTATCATTTATTGTTTTCTTAGTTCTTAATATAGTTGCATTTAGAACTATATCCTAGGATAGTGACAAAATGTGCATGGTAAAATTCAACTTATACTAAAAAATGGTACCGACTCATAAGATGAACCCTGATGAAATTTTAGGGACAAAATTTCTTCAAAGGGGAATGAATTGTAATGATAAAAAATTTCAGTTTCGTGAATAAGGCCTTTCGAGAAATGAATAGTATTTCTCGAGTAGTTATGTCATACTGAGTTTACAAAAGGGGAGTAATAGTTGTGAAACTTCGAGGGGAAAATGATGATAAAAATCAAGTAATTGACACTTTTCACTGAACCAATAAACTATTTTACACTGATATCTATTAAATAATGACCTTAGTTCACATCGTGTTAGGAAATGCTCAGGACATGCCCGAACTGACCTAAAAATAACATACCCTAAAGGTTAAAATTCTAAATAGTTCAATAGTGAAGGAATTGGAATTTTTTGAGACTAACTGATATGCAATCAAAGTTTCTTAATTATACGAGTGAATAGTAAACTTAAAGAAGATCGAACAAAATTAAATAAAGTGAGATAAAACCCAAAAGGGTAAATCTAAGGTAAAGAGAAAATAAAAAATAAGATAGGTATATTAATAATAATACATAAAGAGTAGTAAGAGATTAAAGACATGAACTAGGTATAGTTTGTAAAATGTATGTAACCTAAATTAGTAATGACTAACACATTATAAGACATTAATGTCAAGATCAAGATATAAGAAATGATGTATAAGTGATCTAAATTTGTAACATGTATTACACTAATATAGAGTAATGAAGTTATAAAATGTATTAAAATAATATTAATAAGAATGACTTCTATTTTATTGAAATCTAGATAAATCGAAGACAAAAAGGGTTTATGCAAACTACATGACTATATGCTAAAAAATAATATATGCATTAGTTTATTAGATGTGGCCTTGAATTTTTTGTTATGCATGATGTGATAATTATGCTCATTCTATACATTACTTCATCAGCATGACATGCATAGTCATTTAAAAAAATACATGATATATGGTTCATCAAATACACCACAAAGCCTTTTTCTTAGTGCATCATTGTTTGTGATCCGTAGGTAGTAGATAACAAGTGTAAGTAGTAGTCTTAAGTAGAGCCATGCAAATCAAAGATTACACCAACGAGTATTACCTTTGTATTGTATAAAGTATGTATAGAGGGCACTCATGTATAGAAGGGTAAGGTATTAGGCCTAAACTTGTGTGTGACAAAGTATATATATGTAAAGAGCTATGTTATATTTGTATGTATGTTACATGTAAATAGAGATGTCTATAATACAGGAGAAATAAAAGTATGACTGATAAAGATGCTATATATGTATGGATTGAGAACTTGATTGGGAGGGTCAAATAGACCTAATCATGTGGATTGATGATGAGATAATATAGAAGTGTTTAATTTTTCATAGGTTCTTATTGGATTAGACAACCAGTCAGCCATTATACTTGGATTTCTATCATATCTGATCGAGGCCTAAGGTTTACATCAAGATTCTAAAAGAAGCTACGTAATACCTTAGGCACTCGACTCAATTTTGGAATGGCATTTCATCTTAGATGGATGGACAATCCTAGCGAGTCATTCAGGTAACTGTTGTGCTTGAGTGACTGTGATAGTGGGTTATTTATGTAATGCAAGGGAAACATGTTTTATAGATGCTATATGATATGTTAAAAAGTTGTGCTATAGAGTTCAAAGGGAGTAGGAATTGCTACCTCTCCTTAGCAAAGTTTGCTTTCAATGATAGTCACCAATCAAGATTAGCCATGGCACCTTATAAGGCTTTATATAGGAGAAAGTGCATAACTACTCTCTATTATAGTGAGCTGAGTGAGAATAAGCTTATAGGACTGGACTTGATAAGGGATGCTAAAGAAAAAGTCAATATTATTAGAGATAAACTAAAAGTTGGATCAGATAGATAGAAGTCCTACACTAATCTAAAGTCGAAGGACATAGAGCATGAAGTTAGTGATAAAGTAGTCCTTTCTAGTTCCTACCTATGTAATAATTAGAGCTTCTATCAATATAACCTTTAACTTTTCAAAGTTCTCCTAACATCTATCATTTTATATGAAATGTAAAGACTAAAAAATCAAGGGTTTGTGTATAGTGTCTTATAACTCAAAACATAATAATTTTTCTAGTTTAAAAGGAAATAATTTTAAAGAAATGAGGGGAAATATATCTAAATATATGGATAAAATTTATAAGTAATTAATTATTATTGAATAAAACATTTGCAATGTTCAGAGGCTTAAGACGAGGTACATTTATTCAAAAATAAAATAAATGAACATCTAAGGGTATTATTTTTATAATTAAAAAGAATATGGATTTAAGGGAAATTAACCAATTATTTTGGTTAACAAAAGAAAGAGATCAGATAGAAATAATTAAAAGAAAAGAAGAAAAATAGGACTGAAGGGGAGAATAAGAAAAAAAAAAGAAAGTAAAGGAGGAAAAAGGGGTAACAACATTATGGGTGCCTGATGGCTATCGAACTGTGGGCAACTGCGATGATAGTGGAACCCCCTGGTGATGGCACTAATGGCAATGTGGTCACTAGAGTAGTGATAATACTATTGAAAAAGGAAAAAAAAACAATAGTAGGATAAGAAAGAGGAAGTCAAGGGTGAACCAGAAAAAGAGGGGCTAGTGGTGGTTTACGATAGCCACTACCCAATGGTGGTAAACTGCCACAAATAGCGACACCACCAATAGACAATGCAACGCTATTAATGACATCAACCACATTGAATACCTGGTGTAACTTTTAGGGAAGAGTTTCTTCCTAATTTTTCTTAAATTTTCTCTCTATTTTGAGGAGGAATGAGAGGCTATGAGAAGCTTGTAAAAGTATTAGGGAGATTAAGTAAAATTAGAGTTGTTGAAATTAGAATTAGGGGTTAATTAGCTACTGAATTTAGTAGGAAGAGGAATTTTTTATTGTTTTTACTTTGACTTAATAGTGTTAGTATGAGTTCTAATTAGAGAATATAAAGTAGAGATAAGTTAATTTAAAAAGGAAATTTGGTGTAATTAGGGCTAGTTTTACCATCCTTAGATTTTGGATTATATTTACTATTGAATTTCCCTAATTTTATATCTAATGTGAGGTAATTATCGAGTGGAGAATAGAAGGATAAGGGGGCAAAAATCAAAATAGGCTCATGACTCAAGTGTGCCTTAAGACATTAATATTTTTGGAAATTTATGTTCAGATTAAAAGAATTGCGATAGTGAATGGTGTATCCTTAAATATCAAGAGGGATGATAATAAAACTTTTGGCCACTATATTTGGATTCAAGAAAGGAAAGGCTTATGGATTGGGGAGTTTTTGGACTTCCAAGGGTAAGTATCCAAGATTAATATGTTATAATTTAATACCATACGTGCTTATAATATGTAAGGAACGAAATGGTTAAATATGCTGTAATAACCCAAAAATCTCGACTCTCATAAATAATACTTCTTGAGATGAATAGTACTTCTCAAAAGCCGAGTAGCATTAAGTGTACCAGCAAGTAGTATTAATTATGAGAGAATTTTGGGCAAATTTTGAAGCCAATCTGAAGTCATATAGATGGTTAAAATGCTAAAAAACATTTTATGACAATGTCTTATGAATAGTGCTAAAGCGAAGATGAATTGTAAAATAATTCAAAAGTCGCCCAAATAATCGGAAAATATTACAACCTGATACTCAAATATTCCAAATAGTCCACTGACTTTAGAATCAGAATTTTTTTAATATCAAGAAGTATTTTTACTTAATTTTTGGGAAAGAAAATATAGTAATTTTATGGGTTTCCTTAGTTTTTTGGGCTCGAGGTTTTAAGTGTTTTTAGAGGAGGAATTTAACTAATTTTTGGGATACAGAGGAGGGAATTTTGCTTTTCCAGGAGGGGATAAGAATTTTACAAAGTTTTAGGGGAAATAATTTCCTACTATTGTTTTTACACTACATTGTGCTAGGCTATAGGATAATGTGTTTGTATTTATAGATACTAGTACCTTTAGGTAAACTAGTTTACACCCCTCAAGACTATTCCACAAATGCAAAGAATACTTGTTTTGGCAAAGTATCTCAAGATGAATCTTGAATTCCTTCCTAAGTTTAATAGTGACCTCCTGACTATCGAGTACTTTTTTTGAGTATGATACTCTTCATGGGTTCTTTGGATGTCGTAAAGCATATATCTAGGCTTAGAATAATTTTTTGAATTTCTTAAAATTTTATATTAATTTTTAAAATGGTATCCTTTTGTATTCGTAGGCAAAATAGCAACCCGAGCTTCTCAAGATAAGAAGGCTTAGGTGGGCATCGGATATCCTGTATGATTGAGTTCGATGTGTAATCACATCAACTTGGGATTAAATGCATGAATTTCAATATGCCCAAATAGTTACATAATAGTAATAAATGCTATTAATTATTATAATGCTTAACAAAATATATGGTTGTTAAAAATATGATAATTTGATGTTGCATATATGTAATGTGATGGCTAGAATGTGTTATAAATGTGTGATGCACTTTTATGGAATAATTAAGGAATAAATGGCATTATATGAATTTTAGGCATATATTGATGTTGTATGTAACTAAGGTGCACATATGTGTGTAATATTAATGGATGTTATTACATGGCACAAAAGCAATACATGTTGAATGTATGTGGGCTGAATGGTCATTAAATGATGTCATGTTCATTTATGTGATAATATCACCCTATAATGTCGTTATATGATGTTAGTACTAAATGACCACTTATAATTGATTAGAAGAACATGGATGTGATATTAGGCATCTAAACATGACATATAATTATAAATGTGTATATGTTGTGTTTTAATGGCCTCAGGCATGTAGAGGCCAAAATTCATGTATGTAAGCCATATATGCATAATCATAAACTATGTAAGTAAATGACTTGGATAGCATTTTTTATGATTTAATGCCATTTTGAATGTGCGCTTATGATGAACAAAAAGTGTGTGCATGCTTATTGATGGCCAAATGCCATCTTAAATGTTTTATAGGTTATTGCTATGAATATAGCCATATAATGCATGCTTATCGCTAAATACCAATACTATGTGTGAAACGGCATGATATGTGATCATTGTGCATAACCATGATGCATTAGACATTATAATGCATGTTAATGATGAAAATAATTGTAAAATGCATGATAATGATGTCGGATGAGTTTTCTAGCCTATACACCTATGTAATGTGACCATTTGTGTTCTTAAGCTTATGTAAACCTAAGTTGGCTATGCAATGTTTTGGTTAACACATGCCATAGGGCATGGGAATCTAGCTCTCACTGAGATGCAAAATGGCCATTGTGATGCATTTATACATGACGTGACATAAACTATGTTATACATTTTAAAATGGTTTAAATTTGATAATTGTGAAGTTTAATGATGCCTATAGAGTTAAATAACCTAGAATGGATAGGTTGACCAGTTAACTAGGGTTAGTAGCTACAATGTTTACCTTCAAGTAATAGACCTACAGGGCACTAGGCTTTCAGGCTATTGTTTTTACACTACATTGTGCTAGGCTATAGGATAATGTGTTTGTATTTATAGATACTAGTACCTTTAGGTAAACTAGTTTACACCCCTCGAGTGTCAGCACCTTAGGTGCATCGTTATCCACTATCAAGCCTTGGATAGTAGCCTCTTTAGTATCTGCATAAATTAAATAAATAATAATAATAATAATAATAATAATAATAATAATAATGCGAAGTATTATGATGCTAGCATGAGTTAAGCATAAATAATGTTAATTGCAGCTTTAATGATACATCTAGCGTGACATTGATATTTTTAGCATAATTTTAGGTTAAACCCATTAACATGATATATTTGGTTATATGTGGAGTTTTATAGTCATATTATTGATAGGTTGGTGCATATAGGGTCTTAGAACCTAAATATACAGTAATGATGCATATGTATGGTAATGGATCAAAATGCATGTTGTTATACTTATTACCATGTAAAATTGAGCAAGTGTATATTTTGAGTGATATATATGTGTATTTTATACATATGGTAGATTTTTAATTATGTTAAGAGCAATTCTACTATGATTATGGACATAGTATTATTTTAATATTTTTAAATACAAGTATGTGCTATATTGCATAATTATGTGATTTTCATAATATGTGCATATATATGACTATGAAATGACTCACTTAACTCATATTGCATAATGGTATGCTTATATTACGATGACAAGTTAAAGTGATTACACCACTAAGTGAAAAGCTTAGTGCATTGCCTATTTGCAATACATAGGTAATAGAGTAGTAGATTAGAGTTAAAGCTTTTATCCTATAAGAGAATGCAATGGCTGCCCTTCCTGGGTGCTTTTGGTTTCTTTTTTGTAAAATGAAGTTAATGTAAATATAGCTGATGCTGCTCTTATAATTCTAGAGGGATTGGGCCTAATATGTAAACTTTGGTTTTGGTTTTGTAACTAAAGTTGTAATATTGTAAAAGCTTTATTTTTCTTACGTGAATTATGTGATAACTAATGATGCATGTAAGAATGCTGATTGAGTTGAGCCTAAGGCTCTGTGTGTTTCTGATGGATTTAGAGGGTCAGAAGGACCCATTTGATGTTGAAAAGAGTTGTATGCTTTTTATTGAAGTCTTTCTGTAAGGTTTACTATTTGGGAAAGTGTCTCGGTACAGCTATTATACTACCAAATTTTTGACATGATAGCCCTAGTAGTTTCCTCATAAAGTGTGCCAATTGATTTTTAGTGTTTTACTACTCCAAAATGAAAGTAATTATTTATTTAATTATATCGACATACATTAGTGATCTCTACTCGAGTTGGGTGTACAAACTGGGTAAAAGGTTCTACACTTAGTGGTATCAAAGCTTTAGTTTAGGCTTTCCTGTAAACCTATGGGTTATATAAGATCATTGTAGTATATTTATAGTAAAACACTTTACTTGTGGGGTTATAATCTATTTCTCTTACCTATAGGATACGAAGATGAGCCATAGTATGACTTGAAGTAAAGAGGAAAAAGTAGAGAGCTATGCTTCTATGACTATTGCACAAGGAGGGGTATA
>CANXYI010576956.1:0-11237 GCA_948208565.1 Hura crepitans
TATATATATATATATATATATATATATATAATATTGTGTTTATGTAAATGAGAATGGATATGGAATGTAGGGTCAAGTGGTTAAGTTGGACAAATGAGTGATTGTTATATATGTATATATAATGTACATATTAGAATTGCTTAATTATGATGAAGAATTGCGTAGAAATGAATAAAAGAGTTGTAAAGTGTGTGTTTGTAATAAGGCTAAATAAGATTTTTCATATGGACATAAGAAATCTTATGTAAATTTATTATGTAACTTAATAACCTCACCTCAATGTGTATGGATTATGTATAAACAATAAGTGATATTTTTAGATTGATGAATGCATATTAATGAAAACTTATAACTATAGGGATATAGCATGGGCATTTATGGGTCATCGTATTTATTATGTATATGAAGGGTGCCTAAAGTGTGAATTCATATGTATACATATAAAAATATGTACAAATATATTTTTATGACTTGCTAATGTAGAATTATGTATGTAAAGTGCTTATTTTGATATATGTATTTGTAATGCATATGATGTATTAAGTATATAAATGGGTATATATCTATTTTAGTATGAGAATGATTGCTCTAGGCTATGTGTGAGCTAAAAAGGGACTTGGAAGGTGAAACACATGCTGATAAAGTGAAATATGTAAATTAATGCATAATGAATAGATTAGGTTAAAACTTATAATGCTTATGAACACGAGGTATATATATTTTGTTAATTACAAAGAATCATGTATACATGTGTATGTGTGAGTGGTTTCATTTATACAAATAGAGAAATGAGAATAAGTATGATATAAAAGCTAGTTGTGGATCTAAAAATGTGATGAACATGGAACATAATACATGACATGTGATAACTATACTAAAATCATGAAAAGTGATTAAATAGCTTTATAAGCATAATAGCCTAAGGGTCTATAAGAAATGAAACCTTTTTTGCGGAATGGCTTGAGAAATTATTATTGATGCTCAAGGCATCCATGAGAAAGTGGTAAAATGTTGTTATGGATATGTGACATAAGACATATCGAAAGTTTTTACTCTAAGCTACCTATAACTATATGAAACAAAAACAAAGTGTAAAGCCCATATGGATGTAAACAACCTAGTCTAGATAGGTTGACCAATCAACTAGGGAGATTAGTAGTTGCTAGGGTACTTCAGTACCTATATGGCTTTAGAGCCCTCGTATATGGTCTTTAGACCCCCCGATATAACCCCTATGGTATCTAATTATAGTCTTCAAACCTTTGTTTTACCTTTAGGCTATTATTTGATTTTATGAACTTTAAGTCCCCGTATGACCTTTATGGTCCCCATATGACCTCTGTGGCCCTTGTCATAGCCTCTATGGCCCATGATTCTATATATTTCCTAATATAGTCTGTGTTGCCCCTGATTCCCATTATCTAGTATCAAGATATTATCTGTTGGTTATAGGCAAAACTAAATGGATAACGGAATAAAAGATGATCAATAAGCTATAATTAACCTTAAAGAAATGACATTTATGATGCATGTTATGATTATGTAAACTACATGTGTTAATGATAGTTAATGGTATAACCTAATATAGATATATGTGGTTATAGGAATCTTGATTATAGTGCTTACACATGATGTGACATATTAATAAATGTATGAAGAACTATGATTTGTGATAAGTGTTAGTTTAAATGTGAACATAAAATAAGCAATGCATATTATAAATGAAGTTTAATCATATGTTTAAACAATAAATTGTATATGAGTTATATTTGGAAAAATAATTATGAAGAAATATAATTTAATTGAGACAAATGTTTAACATGTGGATGAATCAAAGGAAATTATACCTAATATGTATATACATTTATGATTAGCACCTATTATTGAACTAAATATAGGCAGCTATTATTTAGAACTTTATTTTATGTTTAGAATATACCACCCATGTGTATTTACTCTTATCATGAACGCATGTTCTTATCTTCTAGCATTTAAAACAACTAACTAATAAATAATAATGAATACACCATTAAGCTGCAAAGCTTAGCACATCATGTTTGTTTTGTGATGCGTAGGTTCATATGGATATATGTTCATAGGAGTTAAAAGTTACAAAGGATGAGGATTATGGAACAAGAGATAGTTTTTAGTGTTAAAAAGATTTACAAGACTTGAGTTTGATATTAGTATTTGTATGGCACTCATATGTATGGTTAAGAACTATGTTCTTAAACATCAATCAAGGATATATGAAATTCTTAAGCATGGCTTGTATATTGTGTGATGTATGTTTATTTGCTAGGTTGATTCATGCTTGAACTATATTGTTTGTATATGATTTTATGTTGAGATATATGTGTGTGGAGTTATATGCTTGGGTTGCTTTAGAGTTTGAGCTGTAGATGGAAGAGATGTATGAGATCCTTAAAGTGCTTTTTATGTAGGTTACTATTTAAAGTAGTATCACTGGACAACTATTATATGGATAGATTTTCAATATGATAACCTCAAATAGTTTAACCTATTCATGTGAGTTGACTTGCATATGCTATGAGGTATTTATTATATCAAATGAAATGGAAAAGTTTTTAATTAATAATATTATTAAGGATGTTAGCTTTTAATTTTGTGCCATCCCTCACCAGGATCTATGAACAAGTCAGGTGAAAGGTGTCACAATGAATGAAGGGGAAATGTATGCCTAGTTATAAGGATGAAATGATTTATATAAAAGTATAAAATTAACCTTTAGGCATGTGTATCATTGAATGTATTATGTGATCAAGGAGTGTATGATCTTTCCTCATATTAATGAATATTTAGCACTCATACAAGTGTGAAATAGAGCTCTTGTAAAGTAAGAGTCTAGCCTTTGGTTTCATATGAAAATTAAGATGTAAATATGTATAAAGTTTAGTATGTTAATTTCAGATAGGTGAAATGTGCAATGTATGAATTTAACTAACATTTATATGATCTCGAGTAAATGTACCTCAAAAGTATATGTATATAAGTGGCAATTATAAGAAAAAGGTAAGGATTGTATGATAGATATATTATTAAATTAGGCTAAAGCTAGATACGGATATAATAGGCACATATTTTGCTTGAAATGATGTTATCCCTTATTCACTCAAAAGAATTTTGCAAAATGTTTATGAATATGGAAAGTTTGTAAATATGCTTAATGAGAATATAAGGGGAACATGTTTGTATTTATACTTTTTGTTATGAATATGTGTGTGTATGTGTAAACAAGTAAAGGCCTTCATGGTAGCATATGTAAACTGAATAGCTATATGAAAATAATGAAATGTGTAAAGCCCTATTTCTACCTAGGATTCTAGAAGGCCTTAGGATAATTTGGCATGCCAAATAGTGAACATTAGCTGATCTACCACTATATATAGCTTAGGTTGTCACTGTAAGACAATGGGTTAAAAAAACCATTGTACATGTTCCTTATTCGGGCAATAAAAGGGTTCTAAGAAGAAGTGGGCCATGTTAATAGATGATATCAACAAAGTTAATAATTATATATGTATATATGTATATGTATATATATCTATACAAATATGTTAAGTAAACATTTGAATGGTTATGAAATTAAGCATAATGAGTAAGCATATGATAATGAATGGTGAAAGGGTAAGAACCTCATAGTATAGTTGCATAATTTATTTATATATCATATTCTCACATGCATGCTTAAATTAAAGATGACGCTATGTGGTATGAATGCATAATTTATGTCCTTTCAAGAGATGCATTATTTAACCTTTTACATATAAAAAAAAAAAGAGGTGTGTGACATTCTGCATATAAGATATGATTTAATCCTTTTAAAAATACTTAAATGCATAATGAAACTTAAAATAAATATAAACATGTGTGATACACTTTCATAACTTACATATATGAATTATAAATACATATATACTTAATATTTCTTCAATGATGTATGCCACAATCATGAATTAGGCAAAGTAATGGTTAAAAGATGTAGTTAACTATACAAATAGATAACATCCATACATGATCAAAGTGATTACACCTACATAATTACATATAAAAATATAAAAAAAATAAAAGAAGATTTGTTTGTACCATTGTAAGTATTGCTACATTTTATTTCTAATAATCTATTTTATTAGTATTATGTATATATAAACTCTATGTATGCTTGTGAAGAAGACTGACAAGTAGTCGTCTAAGTAGTTAGGTACACCATTCAGGAATATTGCTCCATGTGGAGATTTTCATTTGTGTAGGTTTGATCTAAGAGATTTAAAAAGGAGAAGGGTAAAGTCGCCACTATATTATAAAGTGGGCAAATCAGGGCATAGAGATAGAGAGTTCTTTAGTTCTTCTTTATTTAATTATATATGTATAAAGGATGTCACTTACAGTGTATGTCTAATGTTATACCATTTAGAACTCATAAATAAATAGTCTTTTGCTTGTAAACTCTAATGATCTAAATAATGTAAAAGAATGAGGATGGATTGTGTGTGGGTGTGTTGGGTATATGCATGTTCGTGACTTATAAAGTTTTGAGTTAATGATGTTTGGCATGTGATTACTTAGTTGGAACATGTATTCTTAATTATGATATTTTATGGATTTTGAGTTCTAAAAAGAATTTTGAAATAATTGTCAATATCTTTGGAAGTGATTACTTTTAGGTGAAAATTTTTAGGTTGTGCACTGTAGAACTATTATGCTGTTAGATTTTTGGCATGATCACCTAATTTTGGAAATTTTTTGTTAGAATGAAATTTGTTTTAAATGGAAATAAAATGCTTTAGATAAATAAAATAAAAAAATTTCTAGCCTAAAGTTTTATATGGTACATTCTTTTATATGTTTGGTGATACGTCTTTTACATGTATTGTAACATCTTTTTATTAGTTTCTCTTTTGAGAAATACATAAGGGGTGTTACATGCCATATGAATTATATTGTATTCATAGCATTAAAACCAAAATATGTACTATGAATAGTAAAATAGCTGTTTAGATATTTTGTCTTCTACCACTATTCTATTGACACTGTTCATTTCTAATGTTATTATTCACTTCATATAATTTTAAAAACATTGATAAAATTTATTTTTGATGCATCATAAATTTATTCTATGAAATTTAAACAACTTTGATGCATGATAAAAGTTTCTCTAATTTGATTTTATATGGTAAAGTTCTAAAATAATTTCTTAGAACTTCTTCTTCTTTAAGAAGGCTTGACTAAAATTCTTTAATTATTGCATAAGTTTTTCATAATATTTGGTGGAGTAATATGAAAAATATTAATAACATAAACTAGATTTCTAAGAAAGTTTAACTAAAATGTATTTTACAATAAAATAGGATGTGGCCTTAAGCCAATAGTAAATAGGTTGGGCAGGTTGGTCATAAATGGGTAAAAAAGTGAGTTATAAACTGGTCGAATAAGGCTAGATCATGACCTAAATGGGTCATTGTGAAATGGTTTAAGTTATATGATATTTTTTTTTTAAAAATTTGTTATTAAAATAAAAATATGCATGCATAACATATAAAAACAATTATTTTTATAATCCACATTATATAAATGTCATAAAATCCTAAGATAAATAATTTGGGTCAAGCTAGTTACACAATGTGTTGGATTGGATTGGATCATTTTGTGAGTCAAATGGGTCAATGATGGATTAGGTCAGATTTTAAATCAATATTTTCGAGTGAAATGAGTCGAATTTTCAAGTCAGATTAATTTTTACCACCTCTATAATGATTAACAATATAATAAATTATATATTATATTTAACTTTTTTTAACACATCCATTGTAATACCCCTAACTCATTCTGATTATCAGATCTAAATGAGAGGTGTCAAATAACTATATTAATTTTATTATCAATCCCTATTGTTTTAACCTGATCTATGTTCTGAATCTTTATTATATGCTGGCTAACATGCAATGTTTTTAAACTCTCACTTAAACAAAATCTCAATTACATATAAACTAGTTTGGATCATTGTGTCAAAAATCCGATAGCATAACGACTATCTATTGACACTAGCATAAATAGTAACTACAAAATTAACACTTCTATATAAATAGTCTTAACATAACCACCAATGTGATCCTTCTGATCACTCTTGGTTACTCACCAACAACACAATTATACCTCATCTCAACCATCATATTATTAGTATATTCTTGTCATTACACATTCACATAAAATGGCCATACTAAATATTTTAAGTATTACAAAATATTTATATTTACATGCAAGTTTAGGCCTGCTTTGATCCTATAACATATGACTGCCATACTAACCTATTCTAAACAAGTACCTAAGGCTAAAAATATACCAAGACGTACAGCTCTACTGCTTCTTCCTTAAGGCTGCACTTGAGATCTATTACCTTTTATCTATGTAACACAAAAGCAATAATGCATTAAGCATGAACCTTAGTGCTATATTCAATGAAACATGCTCAATAATACACATATAAGGTATATAGGATACAACTATATGCATTACTCGTTTGTAACAATATTACATGCATGTAGCACATATGATGACAAGGCAGTTGTTCATGACATGCAAAACATATTAGGATTATTTTAACATATACATGATGCATGACATAATGTTAAGAATCATACTATGATTTACTTACAATAGCTACTTTCATATTGATTTTATTTTAGATTCTTTAGAAATTCTCAATGAGTCATTATCTTATTAATTTTATTTCTAGCCTATTCTCTATAGACAATAATCTTGATACTAGATAATAGGATATTAGCCATTATGGCTTGTAATGCAATGGCCCACATTTTAGACCCTACAGCGTCTACACCTATATAACTAATTATGTAGTGGCCTCATTAGACCTTATAGTGGCTACACCCAACTATAAATGTGCAGTGGTCTCTCTAGACCTTATGGCGATTACACCCACATGTTATTGTGTAGTGGCCCTATTGGACCCTACAATTGTTACACCAGCATTATAGGTACCATTGAAATTATTAACATAAACATATAAGTGCAGTGGCTTAGTTAAACCTTACGACTACTTCACTAGCATAAAATAACAGTAAATGCTTTAGCTGCTACTATCTTCCCTAGTCGACTGGTAAACCTACCCAGTCTAGGTTATCTAGCTCATATGGGTTTATCAATACTTTACTTTCAATTCCATATGCTTTACATATTGGATATACATATTACATATACCTCAATTTATACTTGATCATGTCATTATAGCCAATTTGTTAAACTTATATCGAGGATACATATTTACTTCTCCAAAATTTCTTATTATTACATGTACACAAATCATTTTGACCATTTATGAAGTTAAGTCATTTATGCAATCACACAATTCACCATATTAGTATTTTATCACAATTACTAGTCCCATGTGCCATAACGTACTCCTATGTCATTATTTAACTCACATATACATCATACATGCCATAGACCTTTTAATCAAACCATCTCACCTTTGCTTATCAACCTTGATTAGTTTTGGCCATATAAAGCTTTCATTCTTTCATTAATTATTCCAGTCAATCACAACTCAATTTATTAGTTAAACCATATAGTCATCTTATTTACATCATTACCTCCCTTTGTCTAATGCCTATACCCTTACTTTCTATGGTTATCCCTTTCAACTAGATAAGCATTTCAATCAACATCCATCATCTAATAGATCCATGTTAGAATTTTAGCAATACTAATGCCATGTATTCAATAGATACAAATCATGTATTCCTTATCCCCATAGCATCAATATGCCATCAATTTCAACAAATACATACATGTTCACATTAAACATGCAATTCAAGAATGTAAACACACACTTTATGTATTGAATTATACACATACTCTTCATATTTCATTGAATACACTTACAAAAGAGTTCCTTTAGTTTATAATAAGCTCTCTGCACTTTTACTTTTCCCTTTACTTGGCTTTGGTCTCCTTTCTCTATAAACATGTAAGGTTTTGGCTTAGAAAAATTCTAACAAAAATCCATACAATTCCAAAGGTAAATTTAACATTAAAATTACCTATTTGGCATTAAAGTACACCTAAGAAAAGTATAAAAACCCAAAATTCACCACTTACCCAACTAGAGCTCACTATTCACCTTAATAGAATTCTTTCCAATTCAAGATCCCATTTGAATTCCTCTCTCTAAATTCTTAATCTAGTGGTGTTGGAGGATAAATTTGAAGTGGAATTATGGCTAGAATTGTGTAAAATGATTAATTGAAGAATAAAGTAAAGAAGAAAATCTCCATAAATAGCATTTGATAGAGTTAGGGAGAAGAAGAAGAATTCCTTCCTTTGACCAAACATTTGAGTTTAACATTTATATACACTCACCAAGGGCTAGGATTTGGCCACTTATCCAATTTAATCGTCATTATAATTCCTCCCTTAATTTATGTTTTGTAAAATTATTTTATGCTTTTTCAAGCTTCATTTTAATCCTTTTCATGTCCTACTAATTCCCTTAATGTAAAACCCATAAGTTCCAAGAAAATCGTAATTAAAAATAAAAGGAAACTAATTTAATTAAATTATTAAGTCTTTAATTAATTCCATTGAATTACTTTTTGATGTCAAAAATTCCAATTCATTTTTTACCTTCAGGTTATGCTATTTCTAGATTTTTCTGAGCACAAACTAGATATTTTATCTTTTCGTTTTCACTACATTAGTATTTATTGGACATTGATATAAGACCTTTAATTGCATTTTTAACCACCTTACTGACTTCATCTTCACTTCAATTTTTTCCTAAAATTGTTTTATAATATTTACTTTCATTATGTTCAATTAGTGCCACTCGAGTCTTAAGAAATACTATTCATCTCTTGAAAAACACTATTCACTATCTTGTTTCTCATCGCTCATTAAATACCAAAATGACCTCATTTCCCTACTAATTTGCAAACCTTACCTATATATGACATATACTTTCATCCTGCACGAAAAAACCCTAATCATGTTCTCGATGTCACTATTCACGACCCTGAGATTCACTATTATCGGCCCGAAATTTTTTGAATGTTATATCATAAACAATATTTAGATTCTAAAAATTAATTATTTTAAGAAAATTTGCTTCTCCATTATTTAACCAAATCATAGTTTGTCATTAAAAATTAAAATTTTCATTTTAATTAATTAGTGAAACTTTTAATAATAATAATAATAATAATAATAATAATAATAATTCATAAGCTACTATTAAATTATTTTGGTTTTTCTCCTACTTATTGAAACAAATGCAATTGGCACTTATAATCATAAATAATCCATAATTTTCTAATGATAAGAAAATCCATCATTATTATTATTATTATTAATTACTTAATAAATAATTAATAGATAAACAAATTTGAAAATTCTGCAAAATAAGTGAAAAATTATATAAAAATTAACCTATAAAATAAAGATAATTTTTTTAATTTTAAAATTGTTTAGAAAAGTTTTCACATTCTCATTTTTATGTATAACATAAAAATGTCAAGTATAATAAAATTGATATAATTTTAAAAATAAAAATTATTTTTAATTTTAAAATTCATTTTCATATAAGATTTTAATAAAAGATTTTTTCATTTTAAAAATTGTAGGGTTGCACGCACACACGCACATGCACATGCACACATACGAAACTTAGTATACTACACTTGACTAAAATTCCAACTAAAAAAATTATGATGCATGATAGAAGGTTTAGAAATTTGATTTAATATATTAAAGTCATAAAATAATTTTTTAGAAGTTCTTCTTTTTTAAGAAGGCTTGCCTCAAATTTTTAATTCTTGCATGAGTTTTTCATAATATTTGGTGGGGGTAATATGAAAAATATTAATCCCATAAAATAAATTTCTATGAAAGTTAACTAAATTTTGTTATAATTAAATTAGGATATGGCCTTGAGCCAATAGTAATAGGTTGGGCATGTTGGTCATAAATGTAACACCTGAAAAGCCTGATATTGTGAATAGTACTTTTATGGGATTTGAATAGTATTATTTGAGATTTGGGTCATGCTAATGCTATAGAATGGAAGTCAGTGGGTTAAAGTGTGGAAGTCTAACCTTATGGTTTTGCATATTAACCAGCAGATGAGTTAATGCATAATTTAGAATTTTCATGGAGTCCCTTAATATATGTGATTAACACACAGGTGGGTTAATGTGTAAAAGTCCATCCTCATTCTGTTTTGTATATTAACCCACAGACGGGTTAATGTTTTTAATTGGAAATTAAAAATAGAACTTAAGTTTCGATGGTAGTGTACTATGAATAGTGACATAGTTAAAGCTGAACTATAAAATATTTTTGAATATGCTTAGATAGACCAAAAAATGCCACATACTGAAGCATAAATATTTTAAGGAATATAATGGTATGGTTATTAGAATTTTTGAACATTATGAAGTATTTTATAAAAGTCGAGTAAAGATAAAAGTAGTAATTTTAATAGAATTTTCTTGATTTTTGAGCACATATTTTTAAGGTTTTAAGAAATAATATTTATAATTATTAAATACCATAATAAGTAATAAATTGGTGTTGGAATGAGAGAATAAAAATAAAATGGTGATAAAAGAGGATTTTTAAGTATGGATAAATGTGGTCCTTTTGATCTCTTTTTAAAATTTGATTATGGCCATCGATAGAGGGTATAAAAGATAGAAAAATCTATTTTAAGGTAGCATTTTCTATAGCCTCCTTCCATTCTAAAAACATTAGCCACCATCCCTCTCTCAAATTTATCCAAATCTCTTAGATAAACACTAAATTGTTATGAGATATGGCTTATACAAGCATTAAACATCATATTGGAGGGCTCAATTGAAGAAAATTAGGAGAATTTTGGATGGCTTATTCTTGGGTGAACAGTAACCCAAATTAGGGTAAGTATTTATTTTTTAGGTTTTATATTTTTTAAGAGTAATTTAAGGTTCCAAATAAAGTTATATTAAGTTAAAAATTAATTTGGAGTTTTTTATAAATTTTTATGAATTTTTGAATATTATAGATGAATAGTGACCAAGCATGGGAAAATAGTTTATTTTTAATCTTTGATATTATTCTAAGATTTAATTGGATGCCAATAAGAGATTTATGAAGTTAATTTGAGAATTTGATGGCTATTTATTTATTATGAATTTTTGGATGTTATGGATGAATAGTAACCAATT
>CANXYI010576985.1:0-14661 GCA_948208565.1 Hura crepitans
GCTTGTATGATATCTCTTCCTATTGTATGAAACGTAATTTGAGTTATTGCTTGATTTAGAGTGATTAAAGGATCACAGAAGTTGAGGAATTAGTTTTGGTTGATATAGAAGTGCTTTTATCCATATATGTTTACTATTCATTTTAGGATAGTGTCCAAGTGCAGCCCTTATGTTGTTGAATTTTGATATGAGGATTCCCAAAATTGTTTTCAAACATAAAAGCAAAATTTTATTTAAACAAGATTTTCAAGGTTTAATACAAAATCAAATAACTTCAAAAAAGGTTTTAATTTTTAATGGGTTTTTAAAGAGAGTGAGTTCGAATGATGCTTTTATATATCGCTTGTTTTTTAGGTTCAACAATCAGATCGGGTAAGGGGTGTAACGTTTAGTGGTATCAAAGCCTTGATTTAGGTGTTCCTTAGTATTTAAAGGTTACATATGAGTGTCCTAAGTCTTAAAAACTTGCATCACATAATAGTATAATATAGAGGCTTATAATATGTTCTTTATCCGATATATCGAAAATGAGTTCAAATACACCACATAGTGAAGTAGAAGTCGAGAGCCATACTTTAATGATAGTTGGACAATAGGTCATTAGGGCTGAGTCTATTGCAAGCAGGATGCTAGGTAGGCATCTTTAGTAACACAAGTACTGCTAATCTTGATACAAGAGATGTTAGAGCTATTGAGATAAGCCACAGCGATAGCACCTCTACCACCTCCACTAGTTCACCAATCACCGCCACTACCTCAAGCTCTTTAAAAAACCTATCTAGAGAGGATAAAAAAGATAGGAGTTGAGGACTTCAAGGGTGAAGAAGTGGCAAATGTTGGTAAGGTAGAGCACTAGCTAAATAGGACCATTGGGATCATGCAGTAGCTAAAGTGTACTTCTGAGGAGAAAGTCATCTATGCAAAATTCTCTTTTATAGGAGAAAGCCTTTAAGTGGTTAGATGTCTTGATTAAGCATAAGAATGAAGCAGATTTGACATGGGACTTCTCCTAGAAGAGTTTTAGAAGAAGTATATTACTAAGCACTATATGGATATTAGAAGGGAGGAGTTTATGGATCTTAAGTAGGGTCAGAGGTCTATACTAAAGTATGAGAAGGACTTCACTATGCTAAGTCGATATGCTAAGGACATGGTACAGATAGAAGCTAATAGGTGTAAGCAATTTGAGAAAAGGCTTAATATAGAGATTAAAATGCATATAGCTCTAATTAACAATAGAGATTTTTGGGCACTGGTAGTAGCTTGTCATGTTGTAGAGGAGGTTCAAAAGGAGAGATGTGAGCTCTACTAGAAGAAAAGGTCTTTTAGTCGAAGGCTACTAGCACAGCTCAGCAGTCGAAGAAGAAGTTTAAGGGAGGTCAGTATGGGGCATAAAAATAGTAGTTCTAGAGATAGGGTCAATCATAGAAACTAGGATAAGGGGCTTAAAGTAAAGCAAGCAGCAATCTCAAGTTGCTAGTACCTTAGTGTTTATAGCTAAGAGTACTCTTATGATATAGTGTCAGATTTTTCATAAAAGATAGGAAAGAGCGTTAGAAGACCAAGCTTAGGGTTTATTTCAATTATAGATCGACATATCATTTTCTTAAAGTTTGCCTAATGAGGTCTAATGTTGGGTAAAGATCTGCATATGTTTCTACTAGAGCTCAAAGAGAAAATAGAGGGGAAAGGACAAAGGATACTCAGAGGGCTAGATCGAAGGGTCGAGCAGAGCACAAAGTGCCTACTAGATAGTATGCCCTTTGAGCCATAGAGGAGGCAAATTTGCTTGAAGTGATAACAGGTACCTTTCTTCCCTTTGATTTTACTATTTTAGAATTAACAAATATGGGGGCTACACACTTTTATATGCACTACACGAGCACAATACTAGGGTTAGCATCTGAATCACTTAAGATAGAGATTATGGTTAGCAACCCTATAAGTTAGCATGTCATAGTAAATAAGGTTTACAAAGGGTGTCCCTTAATAATACAAAAGCATGAGTTTTTGGTTAATCTTATTGTGCTACCTTTCGATGAGTTCAACTTAATTCTGGGCATGGATTGGTTGTCTAATATTAAGAGATTATGGATTGCAAGTAAAAGTAGATATCTCTCAAGGAAAATAATGGCACAAAGATTACAGTTATTAGTAAGAGGATGAACATTCTATCCAATGTTATATCGGCTATTACAGCTAGAAAGATATTGAGAAAAAGGTTGTCAAGCTTTATTGGCACATGTGTATGATACTAGAAAAGAAGAAATCGATACGAGTCTTATACTAGTGGTGTCAAAATATGAGGATATTTTTCCTAAAGAGTTGCTTGGTTTGGCTCCAGAACTTGAACTCGAGTTTGCTATAAAGGTTTTACCTGGCACTACACCGGTATCTATAGCTCCATATAGTATGGCTCCTATAGAGTTAAAAGAGCTGAAGGTCCAATTACAAGAGTTGCTTAACAAGGGTTTCATAAGGCTGAATGTGTCACCATAGGTAGTATCAATATTGTTTGTTAACAAAAAGGATGTTTCTTTAAGGCTATATGTAGATTATCTGCATCTAAGTAAAGTAACCATCAAGAACAAGTATCTGTTGCCTTTCATTAATGATTTGTTTAATCAGCTTAAAGGAGCAGGCATTTTCTCTAAGATTGATTTTAGGTCAGGATATTACCAATTAAGAGTTAAAGAGGTAGATGTGGCTAAAACTACTTTTTCAACAAGGTATGGCCATTATGAGAATTTGGTAATGCCATTTGGGCTTACCAATGCTTTAGTGGTTTTCATGGATTTGATGAATCAAATCTTCCAACCTTACCTAGATCAGTTTGTTGTGGTATTTATTAATGACATCTTTGTTTACTCAAGGAGTAAAGAAGAGCATGAATAGCATCTGATGCTGGTCTTATAGATGTTAAGAGAAGAAAAGCTTTATACCAAACTTAGTAAATGTTAGTTTTGGCTAATTGAGGTGCCTTTCTTAGGATATATAGCTTCTATAGAAGGTATCAGAGTGGATTCGAGTAAGATTAAAGTTGTTATGGAATCGAAGCCACCAAAAAACACAGTAGAGATTAGAAGTTTTCTAGGTTTGGCTGTATATTATAAACATTTTGTTAAGGGGTTTTTCATCATTGTAGCACCCATGACATGTCTATTAAGGATGTTAAGTTTATTTGGGATGAAAAATGTCAAGAGAGCTTTGACAAGTTAAAACCATATTGATGGAGGCTCTAATTCTTACACAACTAATAACCATATTGATAAAGGCTTCAATTCTTAAATAGCTAATATATAGGAAAGGTTTCACCATCTAAAATGATGCATCATTGAATATTTTGGGGTGCATTATGGTGTAAGAGGGTAAAGTTATTACTTATGTTTTATAAAAACTAAAGCTATATGAGAAGAATTATCTTACGTGTGATTTAGAGTTTGTAACAATTATTTTTGCTTTAAAGATTTGGAGACACTATCTCTATAAAGAAAAGTAGTTTATATGGATTATAAGAGCATAGAGTATATTCTTACATAGAAAGAGCCGAACTTAAGGCAGGGACAATCAATGGAATTGATTAAGGATTATGATTCACTTATTAATTATCATTTTGGGAAAGCTAATATAGTAGCTGATGCTTTGAGTAGGAAGTCTATGTTAGCTATAAGGGTCATGACTGTTAAGTTAAAGCTTATGGATTATGGTGCTCTTTTGGCTGAGTTACAAGTGAAACCCAGTTTGTTACAGCAAGTGAAGTATTCTTAGAAAGATGACTATTGGCTATTGGGTGTGATGAGTGATATCCAAGAGGGGAAGCTTACTGAGTATGAGATCAAGAGTGATGGTTTTATATACTAGCATGATACAATATGTGTTCTAAATGTGGAAGATTTAAGAAAACAAATTTTATAGAAAGCTTATAGTGCTTCTTATGCTATGCATCTTGGTAGCACTAAGATGTATTAAGATTTAAAGACTTTTTTTGGTGGCCAAGCATGAAGAGAGATGTGGATGAGTTTGTGACCAAGTGCCTTACATGTTAGCAAGTGAATGAGGGGCATTAAGTTCCCTCTGGATTACTTAATCCTATAGCAATTCCTAGGTGGAAATGGGATAAGGTCATTATGGACTTTGTAGTTAGTTTACCAAAGACAATAAGCATATGTGATTCAGTTTGGGTTGTGGTAGATCATTTAACCAAGATTGCACATTTTATACCAGTCAATATGGACTACTCTTTGAAAAGCTAGCTAAGTTATATATCAATGAGATTATCAAAGTGCATATAGTGCCTACTGCCATTATATTGGATCAAGACCTAAGGTTTATGTCGAGGTATTAGAAGAAACTTCATAATGCCTTGGGCACTAGATTGAGTTCTAGTACAACAGTTCATCCTTAGATTGATGACCAATCAGAAAAAGTCATTCAGGTAACTTTTGATACTTGAGTGATTTTTTTATGTTAAGTTATGTTTGATGTTCATGTTAAAGCATGCTTGATAGGTGCTTGATGATATGTTAAGAAGCTATGCTATCAAATTTAAGGGAAGTTAGGATTGCTACCTTTTATTAGTAGAATTTACTTACAACAATAGTTATCAAGTAAGCTTTGGAATGGCTCCTTATAAAGCTTTGTATGGAAGAAAGTGCCAAACTCCTTTATACTGGAATAAGCTAAGAGAGACTAAGCTTATAGGGCTAGATTTGATTAAAGAAGTTGAAGAAAAGGTAAAGATCATCAAGGATAGATTAAAGGTAGCTTCAGATAGATAAAAGTTGTATGTTATTTTGAAAAGAAGAGATGCTTAGTATAAAGTAGGAGACAAAGTGTTTCTCAAGGTTTCACCTTAGAAGAATGTTATGAGGCTTGGAAAGAAAGGCAAGTTAACCTTAAGGTTTATTAGTGCATACAAAGTGACTAAATGTGTGGAACTAGTAGCCTATTGGTTAGCTTTACCTCCTAATCTTTAATAGATACTCAATATCTTCAACATGTCCATGCTTCAAAGGTATAAATTAGATCAGTAGGGCAAGTTGTGATACAACCTAATTTGTTTTATGAAGAGGAAGTAAAAAATATCATAGCTAGAAAAGTGAAGGAACTGAGGAATAAGATAGTGCCTTGAGTGAAAGTGCTATAAAGACATCATGGTACGGAAGAAGATATCTGGGAGAGTGAAGCTTAGATGAGGGAGTAGTACCTTTATTTGTTTGAACTAGGTAATTTTGAAGAAAAAATTTCCTTTAAGAGAGGAAGAAATATAATGCCCAAAAATCCTGAGGTTATGAATAGTACTTCGTAGGATGTGAATAGTGTTTTCCAAGACCTAAGTTACAGTAATCTTACTGAATGGAAGTATTAATCATAATAAAATCATGGGTGAAATTTTAAGTGAAAATGAAGTCATTTAGATGGTTAAAAATGACAATTAAATTTTTCCGACAGTGTTTAGGAATAGTGACCTAGTGTAAGCTGAAACATAAAAATATTTTGTTTTTGCTTAAATTGACTTGGGATTAGTAAAACCTAATACTCAAATATTCCAAATAGTCCATTGGCATCGGAATTGGAATTTTTGAATATCAGAAAGTATTTTTACTAAATCGAGTAAAGTTAAAAAATTACATTTTTATTGATTTTTTTTTTTTATTTTTGAGCTCAGGCTTTTAGAGGCTTATAAAACTTTGATTATATGATTTTTATGGGTTTAATTGGATGCTAATTAAGGTTAAAAAAAGGAGAATTTGATAAAAAAAAGGGAGAGAGAGATGTTGATTTTTTTTAAAAGCCACTTATATATATGGTCAAAATTGGCTAAGTGGGTTAACATGTGAATAGTATCTTTATCTTTCTCTTCTTTTTTATTCTCTCAAATGGCCAATGGCTTCTCCCTCTATAACTTTCCAATTTTCTTCTCTTCTTCCTCTTTTTTAAGCCTTAGTTATCTCATCTAAGCCATAAATCCAACCCTTTATAACACTAAAAACTCAATTCTAGTAAAAGATTTGAAAGAAACCAAATGATTTTCACGGTTTTGAGTTGGGATGAATAATAACACAATTTTAATCAGTTGCATTTTTTTCTAGCTTTGGTATTTTTCTAAAGTTCTCTAGGTGCCTAAGAGCATGTTTATAAAGTCAGTTGTCATTTTTTATGCACGTTTGCTTTTATATAGATTTTTCTGTAACAAACCTATTTATGTCTATAGAGCAAAGCAATAAATAGAAGGATAAAGGCAAGGAGAAGGCTTGAATCCATCTTTTAAGTGTATTTTGACTTAGAAGTAAGTGTAATCAAAGTAAAATGCAATGATTTTATGCATGCCCTAATATTAATGTGTGAATGGAATTGAGATATATGGCATTTATTAGTGGTAGATGTAAATGAATGTTGTTAAGTGATATTATATATGTACATTAATGCCTTAGAGGTAGAAGAATAAATGTTGGATGTGTTTTGAGCATTATGGCTGAATGGCCTAAAAGGACATGTTTGAGAGTGTTGTGCATAATGTATGTTTATGTGTTACATGCTTATGAATGGTGATATGTGATTATATGATCATGGAATGATCCATGGATGATGATCAAATGAATGTTGTGTGTGCAAAAATATGCATGGCCAAAATGGTTGAGACATATGGATTTAATGATGTGAAGTATATACATGCCTGATAATTAAGCCATAAGTTGTTTGAAATGAGTAAAGTTATGTTGATATTGGTATGTATGTGTTTTATGTAATTATGTTCATCAAGTCACTTTGGCAAATTAATGGCATGACATGTTACCTTATATTTTGATAATGATCATGCTACTTTATCATGTTAAATGGTGTACATAATTTTATTCTAAGAAGTTAATATGGCTAAATAGATATGGCATGTTATGCTATGATGTTAGTCATGAGAACATGACATTATGATTATATTTTTGTACCATGTTATGAAGGGTTGGTATATGCTTATGTATATGAAGAGTGTATGTTGCACATTATGTAATTTGGACATATGAGATATATGTATGCCTTTTGACACATAACTATAGAGAAAATATCACAATTTTCCCTATTTGGTCATTTGTTAACTAAATAACTTTTAAAATCTACTTTAAATTATTTTAAGATGGTGAATCAAAAGTGAATATGGTGATAGCCATAGAGTAAACAACCAAGATAGATAGATTGATTGGTTAATAAGGGGTTTAGTAGCTGCTAAGGTACTTTTGTATCTCTCTCTTTGATCTTTAGACCTATGCTATATTTAGTCTTTGAACCCATGCTATATTTGACCTTTAGGTCCACCTTAATGGTTAACCTTTGAGTCCATGCTATATTTAACCTTTAGGTCCATGCTATGTTTTGGTCTTCAAAGTTATGTTGGTGACCTTTGTGGTTTATTTGGTCTCAGTGGCCACACATTCCTATTATGTATTAGAATTCATGTCTTTTTTAGTATGGATATGAACTTAAGCTATGGAACTTAATAATTTTCCATGTTAATTGCTTAATGCATGAAGATATTATGTTATAGTTAAAAACACATGTTATGATAAAGCATACACCTATTTATATTCGTTCACACATTTGTTATGTTTATAAGGTATATGTATGCTATTATGTTCATGTTAAGTAATAAGCATGTATACGTGAATGAGAATACGCCTATTACCTTGATCACACCACTAAGCATTTACTTAGTTCATCATTTTTATTTGTGATATGTAGGTTAAAAGAACTAGATTAGAGTTAAAGCCTCCATAGCTACTGCAGATCAAAAGAAGAACACTAATGGTATTTTGTTGTTTTGTACATATAATTATGTGATGTAATTGTATAGAGACACTCACATGTAACTTATGAGGGATTAGGCTTAATCTAGATTTGTAAATTGTTTTGTAACCTTTAAAACAAGTTTAAATTTCTTTTTAATGCTTGTATGATATCTCTTCCTATTGCAAGAAATGTGGTTTGAGTTGTTGGTTGATTTGGAGTGATAAGAGGATCACAAAAGTTGAGGAATGAGTTTTGGTTGTTATAGAAGTGCTTTTATCCATGCAAATTTGCTATTCATTTTGAGGTAGTGTCTCGGTATAGCCATTATGCTGCTAGATTTTTGGCACAAGATTCCAAAAGATATTTTAAAACTTAAAAACAAAATTTTATTTAAATAAGATTTTTAAGGTTTAATACATAATCAAATGACTTTAAAAAGGTTTTAAGTTATAATATATTTTTTTAAAGAGAGTAAGTTCGAATGACACTTTGTGTGTTGCTCATTATTTAGGTCAAACAATCGAATCGGGTAAGTGGTGTCACACTATGTTTCTACTTCAGATAAATGAACTTTTGCCTTTTCTTGTTTAGTTAGTTCTCAATAATATAATTTTTCTTGAAATAATCTAAAAAGAAATCCCATTTTAGATTTGCCTATGCTTTATGCTTTATGATACTCTATCACTATTTAAAAGCCTCTTCTTAAAGGAGAGAGGTTGCATATATCATGTTCTCTTCAAGGGTGTATGTTAGCTATTATAAGTTTCTAATACTTCTCTTTAACCAGTATTTTAAAGTGTAGAATCATCTCTCTCTATTCGCACAAAGTCTATAGCTCCCATCTTCTTAAACAACTCTAAATATGTCTTTTGGAGAGCTTGCGGGGTTGGTGGTGGCTGTATTAGTGGTAAATGTAGAGTTGTATTTGCAATAGCTTATCCCAACAATTCCACCATTTTTTGTAAAAGAACTAGTAAAGCTTGTACATCTAACCCTATAGCACTTGGTGCTAAAATTTCTACCCTAAAGGTCTTATTATCTGATGTTGGGGCATGGCTTTCTACTTCTTTTACACCCCTTGAGGTGTAGATTCACTCATCTTGGATATATAGGAAAAGAACATATTATAAGCATCAATAATGTACAATTATGTGATGAATGATCTTAGACTTTAGGCACTCATATATGACTCTTATGTACGAGGGAATGCCTAAACTAGAGCTTTGATAGTACGAAATGTGACACCTCTCTCCCCGCCCAGTCATTAAACCCAGTGAGAAGTGGCATACGACTGATATCTAAACTACTATTATATAAAACCCATATAAATTTAGAACTTTTTAAAAACATTTTAGTATACATAATCTTTTTAAAACTTAACTCAATAAAAACCTTTTAGAGTTAAAAACAATTAGGAAATCATCATGTTGAAAATTCAATAGCATAATGGCTATACCAAGACAATATTCCTAACATGAATAGTGATTGATAATATAAGATCACTTTTATAATTCATTCATCAGTTCTTAACACATTTTCATCCTTCTTATCAACCCAAAATGTCTTAACAATCATTCTCTATAGTCCACAGATTTTCAAAAGCATAAACATAATGAGAAGTATTATATATAGTTTAGGCTCATATTATAAAAATAGATATAGTTTAATAAAAGTTACAAAACATTCTAAAAAAAGTCTAGGCCCAATTCCATTCGTACAATATATCTTGATTTATATTGCTAATGAGGCTTTGAGCTTGATTTATGTGAAAGGAATCTTGATTTAAGTGCCCTATCATGTTTACATCCTATAATTTATACAAAGGAATCAAAATACCAAAAATGAGCTTTATCTTGATTTATATTGCTAATGAGGCTTTTAGCTTTTATGTGTTTTTTGACCAATGTGCACTGCAAAAACAATAATGTGCTAAGCATAAAGCTTAGTGGTGTATTCAATATAGTATATATACTTATACACATGCATTCATTTATTCAATTGATTTCACCATACAAGCTTAAATCATATCATGCATAACATGTTATATCACACATGTGTAAACATACAATTATCATAAACCCAACTCATTCATAAATAATTCAACATGACATACACACATAATCTCATTTTGATTTGTATGTTATATCTTTATTATGTTATATGATACTTGATAATTTGCTCATATATATAAGAGACATATGCCTAAAACTGGATATTGAGAATTGGTCGACCAAAGGTCTAATGGTGACCACAGAGGTCTAATGGCGACTCAAAAGCCTGATATAATGACTCGAATGTTTGAAAGCAAATAATGGCTCGAAGACATATATGATGGTTCAGAGGCCTAAAAATAAGCATCAAAGTGCCTTAGTAGTTGTTAATCTCCCTAGTTGATCAGCCAACCTATCTAAGCTATGTTGTCTACTTATATGGGCCATTACCATGTTTAATTATTTTTAACCTTTCTAAAGTAGGTTTGAAGAAAACATTTACAAGTCCTTTGGCCAACAAATAACCAAAGGTGGTAAGTAAGATCATCTTTGTCATAATAAATCCATTCATAACTTTGCTTATGCATGTGATCGCATACAACATCACATTATGCATAAACCTCTTTTATACTTTATAAACATTAACTTAAGCCTTTGCATTCATTAACATATTAAACCATTCTTGTATTACAACTAATATAATTATCTCACCAAATCACTTTGTGAATGCTTAAGGCATCTACTATCCCATATTAGGCCATTCAACCGCTACAAACTTTATAGCAATAACATGTTTATACCACTCCTTTTATATTTATTATGTATCATACCTACATATGATTATCCACTTGATCACCAATATATCTTTTAACTTAACATAGCCACAATACAATTTCACACATAATACATAATCTCATATTCATTTTTGACATATTAATCACATAACTCTTTTTATGCATAGTTCTACTATGTCATGTTCAAATACTCATCATTTAAGCATTTTACATCCATTATACGAGCCCTTATGGTTTTGGCTAACATAATCTTCATTAGCCAAATTATTCATTCATGCTTTTAACTTCACCATTAAAATAAAAAATATGCACAATTAATCATCTCATAAGTATACATAACCTATTTCATGTTATACTCATATAACCACATTTAGACATACATAAAGCACTATTTGGTCTTACCATGTAACAAGCCTTATCAACTTATTTTCACAACTTAAACACATATTTAAACTTGCTTACAACATCATATCATAAGCAATGGTCATTACAAGCTATTAATTACATATACATACACGCACTTTAATTTAAGACATCAAAACACACAACATATACCATAATGAATACACTTATAATTAAGCTTAAATAAACCTCCAAATCCTTCTTAGACCTTCTCGTTTCATTTCTCCTTACCTTGATCACTTTTTTCTACAAACATAACATAGGCAAAAGTCTAAAAATCCATAGAAATTTCAACACACTTCCAAACTTGAAATCAACTCAAAATAACTCTACTTAGGCTCTTAAAAAACCTTCGAAAAATATAAAAACACTTAAGAGAACACTTACACAGAATAGACTTACTATTCACTCTAACCACCTTCTTTAAAAATCTATCTATTCTCCTTGATTTTCTTAGAATTAATGGTGTTTAGGGACTTAGGGGAATAAGAATTAATGGTTGAATGAGGGATTGAGGGAGCAAATAGGTTGAAGAAGGAAGCAAATTGAGAGGGGACTCCTTGAAGAGGTTGTCGATTTTTCTGGTGGATGAGGGAGGAGAAAGCTATTGAAACATTAACCAGAATAAAGAGTTTGACCCCTTTATAGGCCATTTAATTTAATGGCTATAGTTCCTTCCATTTTGATCTAAAGCCCTCATTAATCCAATTTCATTCCTTTCTTTTTAAAATTATTTCCTCCTAATTAAACCCTTAATTAACATCCCCCTTGATCCCATAAATCCCTTTAATCAAGTTTCGAAAGCCTATAAAAAATCGTACTCAAAAATTAAGAAAAATCAATTAAAAATAATAATTTTAACTTTACCTGATTCTTATAAAATGCTTATTGACATCCAAAAATTCCAATTCCAAGTATATCTGAGTATTAGGTTGTATGAATCCTGAGTCATTTTGAGCAAAAATGAAATATTTTATGGTTCAACTTAAGCTGTATCACTATTCATAAAACATTGCCATAAAAAATTTGTTATCATTTTTAACCATCTTAATGACTTTGTTTTGACTTCAAATTTTACCTGAAATTATATTACAATTATTAGTTCCATATGGTTGCATTAGTGTGTCTTGAATCTCGAGAAACACTTTTCACATTTTGGGAAGTATTATTCATAACCCTAAGATTATCAGGCATTATAGAGGACACATCAAATAATTTCTTATCTCAAGATTACAACCATAGTTTCTAATCATAATTCTTTTACACTTAAACTATCATCATTAACCAGCTTGAATTTCTTCTCAAAATTATAATATCTAATTTTACTCCTGAAAATGCTAGGATTGTAACTAATGAATAAAAAAAAGTTATCAATCGATCCAAATAAAAAAAATCTTATTATATATCATTTGCTTATACTTATATTCCACACTATATTTTTTAGCATACCAACTCGATTTCTAAAACAATTAGCCCCTCAAATTACATACCAATCATAAGAAAAGAAATATATGAAAAAAATCAACCACAACCTAATCATAAATAGAAATTAGAATTTAAGTTACACAACCTACTACCTTAACATCTATACTTATAAATTTCCAATATTTATGATACCGTCATTCCTATACATACCATGCAAAAATCCAAAAAAATAAAGAATTGAAAATCAGAGTTTGAATAAACCTGATTGTACAACATTCAAATCCTAAAATTCCCATATTACTCAAGGTTATTTTTAGCTCTCCATTGAAATCAATAGTCATCACCTTTCAACTCAACTAAAATGCCTAATTCGTACCCTTGTTAGTTTATGAACACCTTTGCTTTCAATAAAGTTCAGGATTAGTTGCCCATTTCATTCTTTGCCTTATTATTAATTATCCTCTAATAAGCTCACACTAATTACCAACATTTTATACTACTCACACTAAATAGGAAAATTTCATAATAATAACAAAATAAATAAAACTTGTGTAGCTTGATGTTGTCAAACTTCAATTTGGCTCTTTTGCCTTCCACTTGTGTAACTTGACCTCTTTGTGACAATCGACTTCATTTATCCTTCCTCACATAGTGAGGTTACACCTCTATCCCTATTCCCTACTCTAATTAGCTACTGGTTAGCTCAGATAAGTTTGCCAGATTCTACTTCACTGCATAACAACCTATTGCTTTTCCTTCTGCATTGATCATTCCCCGTCTCTTTCCTCTTCTCTACTCCTTCTTGATTTCTTATCTTTCTTACCCTTCTTTATGTTTCGTTCCCCTTCATCTCTCTCTTTCCTTTATCCTTTTCAATTCCCTCTTTCTTTTGATTTTTTTCTTTACAAATCGTCTAGAATATATATATATATGTGTGTGTGTGTGTGTGTGTGTGTGTGTGTGATAATTACTTTCAACATAAAAACTCCTTTAGTTCCTTTGTATTTTTATATTCTCTCTTAATTTTTTGTTAAACAAATATCCTTATTTCATTTCTTTAATTCACCTTTGATACCACTTTATTAGTTTTAGACACACACACACACACATGCATATATAATATGATTATTCATTTATAACACACCCACATACTTAAATCCTTAATTATACACACACACACACTTAGTATCTTAATATTATATTTAAATTCTTAATTATGAGATTTAACTCTAATCAACTTGATCATTCAATTCTTAGGGTATTCCAATACTCACTTTTTTAAATCATTTTTATGAGCTTACTTTGAGAATTTATAGATCTTTATATATGACATGCAATTACCTTTTTTTTATGAACTTTACATGATACATCATTTGTTGAATAAGTGGAAAAAAGTAATGAATTGGAGTTGTTATTAATGGCTACAAAAATAAGGGTGAAATATGATAAATATTGAAAGTGAACCATATAATTTATCTTGTTATTGCTATTGATCTTTGATATAAGCTTGATTGAGTTCACTTAGATGTATAAAAGATGTATAAGCAAACTACAAGTGATGTGATAGAAATGAGAATTAAAGAATTACTGAATGCAATGTCCATAGAATACAAAGAATCAAGCTCAAGCTCAAGTCAAAAGGAGCTCGTTAAAGAACTACATTCTACCTTTGAGGAAGCTAATAAAGATAAGGGTAATCTAACATTAGAAGCAAGGAGTGTAACGACCCAAAAATCCCGACTCTTATGAATAGTACTTCTCGAGATAAATAGTGCTTCCTAAAACCCAAGTTGTACTAAGTGTACCAATGGGGAGTATTAATTATGAGAGAATTTTGGATAAAGTTTGAAGCCAATCTGAAGTCATTAGGGTTGTTAAAAATGCTAAATAAGATTTTATGATAGAGTTTTGTGAATAGTGTCACAGGCAAAGCAAAATCACAAAATAAATTAAAAGTTGCTCAAAATAATCTAAAAATTTTACAACCTGATACTTAAATATTCTGAATAGTCCATTGGCTTTGGAATTGGAATTTTTAGATATTAGGAGGTATTTTTATCGAATTTTTGGGAAATAAAATATATTAATTTTTAGGTTTTCTTTATTTTTGGGGCTTGAGGTTTTAGGGGAATTTAAAGTGAGAATTTATCTAATTCTAGGGATGAAAATGAGGGAATTTTGATTTTTCCTAGAGGGGATAAATAATTTCTAAAAACATGGAAAAATTTAATTCTAAAAATTATAAATACACAAAGAAATTACATTTCCCC
>CANXYI010577018.1:0-13128 GCA_948208565.1 Hura crepitans
AAGGTATCATTAAACCTTTGCAGCTGTATACTAAAAAAGATACGAAGGGGTTAGGCTACAATCCGAGTAAAGGAGAGAACCTAAGAAAAGGTAGCTCTTTGAGAGATTATTTTGTCAAATAGAAGGGTGTCAAGTACAATGGGACCCCAGAACCTACCATAATAAAGGGATGCTACAAACTAAGATTTGAGATCTTCAACGACATCGTTGATTAGGAGTCAGGGTATCTCACTCAAGTTTAGTGGATAGAGGAAGTGTTCTTGAAGCCATCAATTATCGAAGAAATCTATCCTAGCCTTCTAGAGGACATGCCTAATTTAGAAGAGGACTTTGAATTATTAATAGATGAATTGTATCTTTGTGACCTCTTTGAGTTGAACAATTTACTTTTTAATAAAATGAACAAAGAATTTGCTTATTTGTGTGATCTTTCTCCTAATGGTAGTGTGCATACAAATGATCATTACATGAGCATTTTTGACATTAATTGCATTAAAACTAATCCTTTTAATCTTGGCACTAACAAACAACCAAGAAATGTATTAATTGCCTATGATACTATTATCGAAGAAAGGAAATAATTTTAATGATTGTTAAAGAAATATGAAAGAATTTTCACCTAGAATTACGTTGACATGCCAGGGATTGATCGAGAAATTGTAGAACATGCTATCCCAACACATAATCATGACATCCCAATTCAACAAAACCTCAGAAGAATGAGGCTTGAATGGGCAAAAAAGGTAAAGGAGGAGGTAAAGTTGCTTAAAGCAAAGTTTATCGAAGAAATTGTCTTCCCCACTTGGCTTGCCAACATAGTCTCAGTACCTAAGAAGTATGAAAGGGTCAGGACGTCCATAGATTATTATGACCTAAAAAAGGCATGTCTAAAAGATGATTTTCCCTTACCCCATATAACGTGTTGGTAGATAGTGCAGCGATGGCCACTATGTACTCATTTGTTGATAGGTTCTCTAGATACAATCAAATTTTGATAAAAGTAATAGATAAATGTAAAACTACCTTTATAATATAATGGGGCACATATTGCTACAAGGTGATGCCTTAGAAGTTAAAGAATGCGAGATTTACTTATCAATGAATGGCTACTAAACTATTCCATGACATGATGCATAAAGAAGTTAAAGTCTATGTAAATGGTATGATGGTAAAATCTATAGAAAGGGAAGGACATTTTAAAGCATTAGAAAAGTTCTTCCAAAGGTTGGACCAATTCAACATGAGGCTCAGCCTTAAGAAGTGTCTTTGGAGTCACATTAGGAAAACTATTAGGATTCATAATGAGCAAAAATGGGATTGTAGTCGATCCTGATAAGGTGAAATCCATCTTGGACATGCCTACCCCACAGTCAAAAAAGGAGGTCATGGGGTTCCTAGGTAAAATACAGTATATCAACAGGTTCATATCTAAACTTACCACAGTTATGAACCTATATTTAACCTATTATGCAAAAGACAGTCGAAGGAGTGGAATGATGATTATGAGAAAGCCTTCCAATTCATCAAATAATATTTGACTAATACTCCAGTTTTAAAACCCCCAAAATTGGGAAAACCCTTAATCCTGTATCTAGCAGTGGAAGGATCTTCAATAAGGGCATTGATCGCATAAGTAGATGAGGCCAGAATAGAGAATAAATTTTATTACCTAAGTAAGAAATTGCTCCACTACAAACAAAAATACATAAAAGTAGAAAAATATGTTTGAGAGTAATATGGGTATCCAAGAAGCTGTGTCACTACTCCTAATCTTAAAAGGTAGAGACAGTGGCAAAGCATGACCCTCTTTGGTATTTACAAACTGCACCATCCTTAGTAGGCAAGATGGGATGGTGGATCTTACTCTTTAAGAAGTTTGATATCTCTTACATCACTAAAAAGACCATTAAAGACTGAGTTGTGGCTGAATTCCTAGCCCAACACTTGATTAAGAAAAACATAAAGAGTATGAATTTCCAGATGAACACTTGGGGGCAATATCTCAAGAAGGATGGAAGATATTTTTCGATGGGGTAGTCAACCAAAATGGAGTAGGTGTCGGGGTACTAGTCATCGGTCTAAAAGGTGAATAGATGTTCTTAGCAAGGAAATTAGAGTTTTCGACCACTAATAATGTGGCCGAATATGAGGCATGTGTGTATGGTCTTGAAACTCTACATTAGCTGGGGGCAAAAGTGGTTGATGTCTACGGGGATTCGATGCTGGTCATCCAACAAGTAAAAGGTGATTGGGAAGTTAAGGATGAAAACCTAAGCAAGTAAGTCAGGATACTTATAGACCTCACTGAAGGGTTTAATCATTGCTCCTTTCATCATATCCCTAGAGAACAAAACCAAGTTGCTGAAGCCCTAGCTACCTTGATGTCTGTGTCAAGCCTCAGTAAGATAAGGTTTCCCACCTATACTGGTATAGTTAGCACCACCACTAAACAATCCCATCAAGACTTACCATGGTACCGTGATATCCAAACCTACCAAAAAATAAGATAATACCTTGAGAGCACAACTGAGAAAGATAAGAAGGCTCTCCAAAAGTTATCCACTTAGTTTATCTCATTCCAAGGCATGTTATACAAAAAGCAGGTGGATGGGATCCAACTCAAATGTATAGACAAATTGGAAGCCCAAAGAGTACTCGAAGAGGTGTATGATAGGGTCTATAGTTCTTATATGAATGGGAGGAATATAACAAAGAAGATCATGAGATTAGGCTATTATTAGCTAACCATGGAATCAAACTACTGTGGTTTCTTAAAAAGGTGTCACAAGTGCTAGATATATAGGAATTTGAGCCATTTGCCACCCAATGACTTGACCAGCTTGTCATCTCTTTGGCCATTTTCAACATGGTAAATCGACATAATTAGGGAAATAAGGCCATCAGTTACTAGGAGGCATAAGTTTAGAGTGGTAGCAGTTGAGTACTTCATGAAATAGGTTGAAGCAGAATCTTTTAATAAATTAGGGGCAAGATAGATAGGGAAATTTATTAAAAGAAATATCATCTGTCGGTATGGATTGCCACAATAGGTCATCTTAGACAATGGGGTGCAGTTTTAAAGAGAGACTACGCAACTTTTGTAGGACTACAAGATCTAACATCACAAGTCTTCTTCGTATCAACCTCAGGCTAACGGTATCGTAGAGGTAGCCAATAAAAATATTAAGAAAATTCTATAAAAGATGAATGTTACCTACAAAGACTAGGTAGATATGTTACCATTTGCACTACAGGGATATAGGACAACTGTTAGAACATCTACCCAAGCTATGCCATACTCACTAGTATATGACACAGGAGTAGTACTACCAATTAAGGTTGAAATATCTTCATTAAGGGTGGTGTTAGAAGCAAACATACCTAAAGTAAAATGGGCTAAAAGCAGATATGAGCAGTTGGCATTGATTGATGAAAGATAACTTAAAGCTCTCTATCATGTGCAATTTTATCAAAAGAGAATTGCAAAAGCTTACAACAAGAAAGTCAAGCCTAAAACTATACGAGAAGGCAACTTGGTACTTAAACAAATTAGACCTTTATTATCAAACCCTAGGGGAAAATTCAAACCCAATTGGGAAGGTCCGTATTTGGTTAAGAAAGTACTCAAGCATGGAGGCATCAAGATCTTAGATCTAGAAGGTAATGAATTCTTGAACCCCATCAATGTAGACAAATTGAAGAAGTGTTTCTATTAATAAAATTAAAAAATGGTCTGCTAAGCTAAAAACCTGAACATGGTAGTTTAGGCAAAAATTAGGACACCCCAATGACGTGAAAACCTAACAAGGCACTTCATACAAAAATTAGGAGATTTGAGAGAGAATGTCCAATCAAGAAAACCTTTTTTCAATGTTGATTGGTAATGACAATATTATTAATGGAAATTGATATATTCACCAAGATTAATGGGTTTAATTTTAAATTTATTTAATGGCAAGAATGCTTTAGTCATGATCATTGATATGCGAATTTCCATTAAGGAAGAGGTTAAACAAGTAATCGAATTCTACTTACATTGTCTCTTTTCAAAATTAGGAATATCTTTATTTTTTCTTTTCAACACTAATGTTCTATTATCTTTAGCTTCACTCAAGATCTATTTATTGTAATATTCATCAATATTAATAGTATCAGCTGTATAATCAAGCACATCCCTTAGGATGGCAAGTTGTTGCCATAAGTCAAGGAAGGAGTGCAGGAAGTGATGCATCAAAAGACCACCTCGAAATCCCAAAGGCTCAGAAGGTACCCTCTGCACTAAACCAAATTGCCTTAGGATTTGTAAAGGGATATAGAAGGTAACATGCCTCAACCTAATCAAGGGAACATAGATAACATGATAGGAGAGAGTAAAATAGGTGATTTTCCACCAAGGACATCTCCTTCGCACTATAATAGTAGTATCAAGCCATAAAGCCCACTAGTCATGTGAATCACACTTTATTATGAGCTTTCTCTCACAATGGTGATGTAAGGCATACTTTACCCAAAGTCTTTTAGGTAGAGGAACAAGTAACCCCAACTTCTCCTGTAACCAAATCTAGTAAAAAAAATGAAGCCATTAGGTTGGAAAATCCAAAAAGGATCACCTAAGAAAAAATTAGGTAGACTTGCTAGTGTGAAAACCATCATAGGCATACTAGGCAAAAATTAGGGTCATAAGAAAATAAAACAAAAAACCATGATAGGCCCTTTACACATACCTATAAGAGGAGTGGACTCTTAGTTACAAATTTGATATCTCCTTTCTTTAAAGCATCCAAACCTCGAATAGTTTTAGTTAGAAAAATGCCAAAAGGGTTGCGGGTAGAGCATATTTTAGTCAGAAGATGAAGGGCCTTAAAATCACAAGACTCATCCTTGGAAGTAACCATGAGCCAACTCCCAAGAATGCATAACAGAATGCACTTCGCCTATTCTACTGAGCTAATGGGAAATCAATAGGCATGGTCTAAAATTGCTTGCAAAGAAATCAGAACTACACCTGGCACTATCTTTTGAGCCACAATAGGAGAATAGCCCAAAGCAAGGATAATGTCCATAGGTAACAATCCTTATAAGAAGGTAGGGTTAAAAGGGTATCTGGAGTAATTTTTTAATCCAAGATATCAGCAAATTCTTCCAAATATGGGGTAATTTCTTTATGGTCAAAGAAAAACACATGGAAGATAGGGTCCCAATATTGCACCGTTGCATTCAAAAAATTGGGGTCAATCTAAACCTTCCTAAAAAATCTAAAGGAAGAAAAATAAGCAAGAATAGAAAAAGTCTAAGATGCCTTTAGTTCCCAAATCTTGGGCAAATCCTAATTGAAAGAGGACATAATTGGAGCATGACTTGAGAAGGTAAGGATTGGGGTATTTATAAGTCAAAACCCCATCATTCCTTTCCTAAGTAGGAATGGGAATCCAAAACATGCGAGGAGGTCCACATAGACCTTAAAATGGCATTATATTCTGCATGGACTAAGAAAAGTATATCCATACCATCATCAAACATTGGTCTGTAACCTAGCATAGGTAAAGTCTACCCAGACTAAGTTATCCTAAGTCTTCCCAGACTAAAGCTATTTTGGCCCACATGGACTAAATCATCTCAAGTTCATATAGCTTGCAAAGATGAATAAAACATCTATGGATAAATGTACCCTAAGGGCAAATGTACTTCAAAATAAAACTAAAATTGTATGTACATACACAGGAGTTTAAAAGTTTTGAAATAGGAAGGCAAAACAATTCCTATTCCAACAAAAAGAGAGGGGGGAATGCCTCCTATACTACTCTCTGACATAATCTTCTTCCTTCATGTCTTCATCATCGGAGGAAATCACAAGCTTCTCAACTACCTTAAAGGCTCTCACTTTCCTTCGGGCCTCACTCAAGGCAGTAACCCACCTTAATAGCTTACCCTGCAAAAGAGTGGAGGATCAATGCATATATAACATACATGACATGCATAATTGCATAAAATTAACCATGATAGGGAAACTACTCACAGTAAGGACTCGAGTCCCATCAATCATGGCTCTTTGGAAAGCCTCCACCAATTGAGCAGTCCTCTCCACTAGAGCTCTCTTCACTTAACCAAAAGAATAAAGCATAAAGCATAAGTAATGCTTTAGGATCCAAATAATATGAATGGCTAGCCTAATGACCTTACCAAAGTGGTATTTTCAGGCTCAAAAGGAATTGGCTAGCTCTTCTCAATATGAAGTCAGGTAGAAGATAACTCCTTATTGACACCATATTGCATGTAACTCAACTTAAGGACATCCACCAAGGCACCAATGACCTCACTAAGTAAAGAGGTCTGACCAGCAAATGGACCTAGAACTCTGCTCTATGCTAAGGAAGGTGAGAACTGAGAGCTAAAAGAACCAAGGGCAGTTCTTGGCCATTTCTTTGATAAGGACAAGCTAACCCTAGAAAGAGTAGTAGGCTACAATACAACACACAAGTTAGGAAATATCTCTAAAATAAATTAAAAGTTAAGAAATTCACCTAGGATAGAGAAGGTCCTAATGTATAAGGGACCTGAGAAAGCAAGTGAGTAGAGGCCCAAAAAGTGTAGCTCTTTACACCATCCTCTACTAGAGTGGCCCTAGGAATTCTCACCATCAGGCTCTACATGAATGTTAAGTCATCTATGTACCTCCCGAACAGCATCGAGTCTAGAGGATTTTAAGGAACAAGGCAAGCATTAAGCCTCACGTGCCAGTTCATAATCCTCTCTCCCAAGAACTAGGAATAGGCCTCTGGAGTGGTCAGTAAAAGGTGTCAGGAAAGTAATTCTCTAATAAAATGTAAGAAAGTTAGTAGTTCCTCGATAGGAAAGACCCACCAAGCTGGGTCTACTTGCATAGGTAAGTATTAGTTACATGTGGTTAAGCAGCTAACAAAGAACTTTCTTTTCACATACAAGAGATACTTACATCGGTCCAGACCCTAGAACTGAGGCAGTGATAGTGCTGCATCAAGGAAGTCACATTCTAAGGACCTGAAGATGGTTAAACCCATTTATCCATCACCGAGTAGCAGTGAGACACATCTAGTTCACAAAGATGAGCTAACAAGTGAAGCTCATATGCCCACACCTAAAATAATGAAACACAACAAAATCACAGAGGCTTTAAAGGAATGTAAATTGATAAGGATGAGTCATTTACTAGCACGCCTAACATAAAGCCCTGGATAAACTGATGGCTCTTCCTAGTCTGAACAACCATGTCTAAACTCCTAAGCATCCCCCTAAGGGAGGAGCAACACCAGGTCTAGCCACCAATCTTATCAACCTCCTCCAAAATAGGGAGAAAGCTCTAGTTTACTATGCCATTTGCATTAGCAAAGAGGGTAGTGCCTAACAGGTAGAGGATGAAGCAGCAGGTATATTGATCAATCTCTAGCTAGCTCGAAGGGGCCTTATCCCCCTACTTCTAGTACAAATTAGTGCATCGGATGCTTCTAACTCAATCTTAGGGAATCAAACCCAGTAGTTCCCTTACTTTTTATAGCCTTAGCGAAATGTGGCAGTAGCAAGCATCAAAAGCAATGACACGTCTCATGCAGGGCACCCCAGTGATAAAGGCCTAGTCAAAAGGAGTTATGGTCATCTCTTTGAAGGGTAGATGGAAGGTATGCATGGTGTCCATCCACCTATCTAGCAGGGCCCTCAAAGCTTGCAAGTTATGATAAAAGTCTCTGCTAATGAGATGGTTTAAAAATATTCGGAAGCTAGTAGATCGAGCCCTATTTTTCACTGACACTGGCATGGCAGAGTACCATTGTTGAGGTTTAAAAAGAGTGCCCCCACACTTAAGGTGTGTCCGTAAAAGAAAAAGAAACAAAAAAACAATAAGGTTCGTATGGACTAACATTTTGAAAATAGGTCTGCACGAACCAAGAAAGAACAAGTAGGCAAGCATCCGTATAAACCACATTTACAATCAAGCAAGCATCCACATAGACCATATTATAGGCAAGCATATGTCCTCATGGACTACATTCATAAATAGGCATAGGTCTGCATAGACGTATAATAGTTATCCACAAGTCTACATGGACTTCTTAAACTAGCACATGCAGAATAGCTACACAACATATTCTAATACATTGGAAAGGATAACATGAAGACAAAGTTCACATGGACCAAATGTGCCCTAGTAAACTAGGTCTGCACAGACCTATCAAACCAAAAAAGTTTTCATGATGCAAAAACTAAGGAAAATCTAATTAGAACTACAATGAGGCACACAAAGGGAAAGAAAACACACCTGAGGGTAACCTCTAAGTAGGCATGGTGCGTCAAATCCAATAAAAGAGGGATTGGGTCATTGAACATAACTTTGTTCATCAGAGCCACATTTTGAGGGTTGTTGATGTTAGTAGACAGCACAAAATTGATCGGAGTCAGCATAGAAATGTCTTTCATTAGAGGAGGAGAAGAGTAAGTCCTCATGCTTATCGAAATAAGGAGGACTGTCAGAGTCCCTTTAGGAGATAGGTCTACACAAACCTATTAGATAATGTTTGCATGGACTAACTATAAAAACCAGGCCAAAACCCAGCCCACGAAGCTCATAGACTAGCATACTAAAGCTTAGTCTACATGGACTAGTACGAACAAGTTCGTACGGACCTATCGATAGAAAAAGCCTTTTTGGAGGTAGAATTCCTCCTATTTAGTCTAGGAGCCAAAATCCTATTAGGATTGGGACTCCTTTTTGGATGAAAAAGAAAACCTAAAAAACCTACGTATAAATACTTCTCTTTAACCAAAGAGAAGGGGGGCTAAAAATTATCTTGTTGATCACATGCATGAAGTGTAGAGCATCTAGAAAACCATGAGACCTTCATCTAAAGATAATCCCAACTATCCTTTCAAAACCTTGACACCTTTGTGCTATTTTATTCAGGTAATGTCTGAGGTCCATTGTTTGTTTATTGTTGTTTTATAGGCTTATAATCTCTAAAAATTGACATGTAAGTGAGGTGATACTTTGTTCTCCCCACTTTAGATCATGATGAGTAGGCCATTATAATGAAAGGTGTGATGTAGCATTAATTCTCATAGTCATATTAAGCATATTATGTTGTGTTAGTAAGCATTAAATGAATCTGATTATATAAAGTCCACATGGACTTATTTTCCTTATGAAAACATGACAAGTTGGTCTGCATGGACTCATATCTAGTGAGCATGATTCTATATTTTGAGTATCTTGTTATATACTAATTGATGATTGTAAGCCATTCTACTTGTATGTTGATATCATGTGTGAAAGTATGTATAAGGAATTAAAAAATAGTCCGCACAAACTCCCTGTCATAAGGGTTGTAGTTCACATGGACCTATAGGTCATGAATTGTATAATAGTCCTTCAAGCTCTGCCTTATTCATATAATCAATTGTTCCTGATCCATATGTCTTAAATGTGTTCATATTTTGTTTATTATATGTAAATATTTATATGACCTTGATTTAATGTTGTTTACCCTTGTTGTCCTTTGAGTTATTGATTGGATGCTGGACTAAGAGTTGGGACAGACATGACCTTTCCCTAAAGATAGTCTTCATAGACTAAGAATAGACCTTTAGAGCATTCGTACAGACCAGGCGATGTAGAAGCAAAACCATTTTTAGTGCTATATAATATTCTTTTTGGTTATGTACTTATTGTGTATTTTAGCTTGTTTTGGGTTTGTAATAGATAGCTAATAACTTATTTTACATGCTAAACCTTAACTTCATATCAAAATGATTTTCTACATAATTAATTAATCTTTTCTAATAAAATGGATTTGAGTTTTTCCTTAATCAAAAGTCACATGAAAAATGTACTTCAATAAAGACCAATCTCTTAGAGATGGGAGTTGGGCAATTACCACTAATTCCTATGGAATTACAAGTAGTTGTTAAGTCAAATAATAACTAATTAATAACCCATTTTCTAGATGTACAAATATGTTTGTTATATTCTTTAAATATTGTAATTTACTTCTTTTGTATAAAAAGTGATATGACTAAATTAAAAATAATGCATGCTTGATTGATAGGGACTGATAAATATTACAATATACATGGATGATATATTATAAGGGCATAAATAAGATATGAAATTTTGAACCTTTCTAGTATAAAAGATCAAAGGTCCTGGTGTAGAGGCCAGATGGTGACTCTATTAACCACTCTCATCCTTGGTAAAACAATATAATCTCTATAATTGCATGCTTTAAAACAAACACCTTTTGTTCTAAATGATGGTAGAAGTAGTATCCTAAAGTTTCCTTTGGATACCCTACAAATAAACGTTTAACCTCAAGCTTATTTGTCATTAACCCTTTCAAATATGTAGGGCTTCCCTAAACCAAGATATATGAAAGAATAGGTTTCTTGTTATGCCATATCTCATATGGTGTAACATTAACCAACTTTGGTACAACTCTGTTCAAAATATAAATAGCCATTTCCAGTGCATGCCCCCCAAAAAAGACTTAGGTTTGTCTATAAGACTCATCATAGATTGAACCATATCTAATAAAGTTCAATTTCTCCTTTTAGATACACCATTTATGCTAAGGTGTATATGGAGGAGTCCATTGAGATAATATACCATTATCTATCAGATATCCCTAGAATTCTTGACTTAAGTATTCACCCCCTGGATTAGATCAAAGTGTTTTAATACTCTTGACAAGTAGTTTTTCAACCTCATTTCTAAATTCTTTGAACTTTTTAAATACTTCAGACTTATACTTTATCAAGTACAAATACCCATATCATGATTGATCATCATTAAAGGTAATGAAGTATAAGAAACCTTAATATGAATGTGTTCTCATAAGACCATATACATCTATATGTATGAGTTCTAATAACTCAATTGCTTATTCACCCTTTCCAAAAAAAGGCGATTTTGTCATCTTGCCTAATAAACAAGACTCAAATGTATCATATGATTCATAATCAAATGATCCTAAGCTACCCTCCCTATGTAACTTAGTCATGCAATTCTCATTTATATGGCTAAGGTGACAATGCCATAAATAAGATGGCATCAGGTTATCTGTCTTGGATCTCTTAGTACTAATGTTATTCACTTATTTATCTTTATCCAAAACATAAATTCCATTACTTATTATACTTGAAAAATAAAACACATTATCCAAGTAAATAGATCAACCCTTATTCTTATTAATGGAAACATCAAAACCTTGTTCAATATGATAAGAAATTGAAATAATGTTTCTAAATAAAAAAGGAACATAAAAGCAATTGTTTCAAATTAATACAAGTCTAAAAGGCAAAATAAGATGATATGATCCTGCAACTAATGCAACAACTCTTGCTCCATTTATTACCCGTAGGTTTATATCTCCTTTTTTTTTTTACCTTTTTACTGCTTCTTAGTCCCTACATAGAAGAAACTAAATGAGGACCATAACTAGTATCTAATATCTATGTTTAGTTATTAATGGTAGTACTAGTATTAATTTCAATCACATTAATACCTAAAGTTGAAGCAACTCCTTACTTCTCCTTCTCATGAGACTCTAAGTAGGCCTTGTAGTTGTGCCTCTAATGCCAAGATTTTTCATAATGGAAGTATGTGCCTTTTATGGTAGTCATCTTTTCAATAGTCGAAGGGGGTAATAGCAACTAAATTTTCCCTTTTTCTTGCCAATCCCACCTTGGGTACCAATTACCTTTTTCTTCTTGTTCTTCTTCTTTATCTTATCCTTAAAATAAGAAGAACTGGCAACCATAATTGCCTTAAAAGACTATTTCTTAATAACATCTTCAGCAATCTTGAGCTTATTGATTAGCTCAAGAATTGTAGATGTGATCTGGTTCATCTAATAATTAAGCACAAAACTTGCATAACTATTTGGCAAACATTACAAGATTAAGTCTATACTTAAGTCTGCATCCATCCAAAACCTAGAGCTACCAAATGCTTTATATACCTATTCATCTTCAATCCATGCTGAGTGGCTAAACTTCCATCTACCATTTTATAGTGGAATAGGGCTTTTGAGGTCACATATCTCTCAGTCCTACTTTACTCCTCAATCAACTCTTTAAGGTGAAGTAAAATTATAAGAGCATCTATATGCTCATACTGTTTTTGTAGCTTTAGAGACATGGATGTTAGCATAATACATGAAGCAACATTCATGTCCTCCATATGCTTTAGATATGCCTATTGCTCGTCGACAAAAGCATTATTGGTAGGGATAGTACATATTGACTTCTCAATTAAATAGGCCAACTTTTCACTTCTCAAAAACAATTCTAAGGTTTCTAAGCCAATCTATGTAATTAAAACCAGTAAGTTTATTGGCCTTGAGAATAGATCATAAATTTAAATTGTAAGACATTATAGTGGTGATTCTGCATGTGAAAATGAAAGCATGTTAGAGTAGGATCATTTATATGTATGCAAAAATTTTAAGGTCTTTAAAAATAACGCATTTGTCTAACTATTTTATTACAAATCAATAGTCCTCACTGATTCATCTAGGAAACCATGTTGGAAGCTTTCCTAGCAGGTCAGTATCTATTTTGGTTAAGGTTAAAGCCTTGAGTATGCTCAACAAGCCCAATTGTTAACTAAATGGTGGGCATCTCATGCCAATTGCATCATATGCAACTACGGATCATAGGGTCATCAACACTCGATGCATATGTATCATATACATATTTCCCTAATCTTGCCTCATTATTATTAGCCTTGAGTATTCTCAACAAACTAATAATCACCCTAAGATGGACCTATTAATATGATTTAAACATATCTAATGTAGCGTGGGCATGAGTGTGCTTAACAACCTAATACTAAAGAGAACTCTAGTTTAATTCATATTAATAGAAGGCTTTAAGTCTTATATTGTTAAGGGATTTCTTCCAATTAAGTATCATCATACATGGTAGGTGCATGCTTTTGGCATGTTCACATGCATATTTAATCACATTAAATATATATATATATATATATATATATATGTATATATATATATATATATATATAAATATATATATATATATATTAGATATTTAGTCTCTTGGAAAACATACATAAAAAAAGCAATGGAATAAAAATAGTAAAAA
>CANXYI010577042.1:0-11681 GCA_948208565.1 Hura crepitans
TCCATATGCATTATTCAATTCAAGATCATCATAAGCCAATTGTCTAACCCTTATAATTCATATACCTAACACTTTAATAAGCTAAATTACATGCCATATTGCCATCAACATGCTCTCGGGTATCAAGTAAAATCATACATAATTCTATTCCTTTTCCATAATTTATTAATATCCATCTACACATATATGCCATGAACATAAATATACACATACCTAATCAATTCCATGCCAATTCTCATTGGTTACAAACCATCACACATAAAATTCACTAATGGTAATCCTCAGGTACAAGCATGAGAGGTATATCTCATGATGTTTTCTAATCACAATTACCATAATTCCTCTTCTAACATGCCAATAAATCCTTTATTCATATTCTAGGCATATATATGTCTAAAGCAAAAATTCATAAACCCCAAAACCAATAAGCAAATTTGGGCCTAATTTGCAAGTTCCTTAGGCCATTTCTCTTTAATTCACTAAGTCATAATTTAATTAACCTTTGCATTGAAGAAATTATACTTTTCAACCATTTTAAGCAATTATTCATCATCTTAGGCACCTCATTACATGAAAAAAATGCTTTAAATTCACTTATATGTGAGAAAAGCCCTTTGAATCCTTAGGAACATTAGGTTGTCAAGCATCCATGATAACATTACTCCCTCTTTATGGACTTTAATTTGCCATCAAATTGCCATAAACACCTCACATACACAATCACACAGGTGTTAAGCATGATCTAACATCAAATGGCAGCAAAAAAAAACCCAAGAAATGCAGGAGAAATAGCCTTGAACTCAGCCAAAGTTCACAATTTTAGATAGTCTAAACTAGTGATATTTGATGAATTTTATCCCCAAATTGGGAAGTCTTTTTTACCTAATTCCTTATTCCTATGGTGCCCAATAGACAAACCTAAATTTAGAAACTATAATCACCATTTTTGGTGAAGAAATGAGAGTGTTATGCCCATTCTAACTTCTCCCTATCATTGACCACAATAGGGAAGGGAGGAAGAAATTTTTTCATCCCATTTGGTGTAATTCCACATGCCAAGTGAGGTTTGCCACATGGCAAGCCTTTTTGGCCACATGACATGGCGTGGGCCCCCTTTTGACATGACAAGGGTTTTCTCGAAACATCCCAAAAGTCCCAAAACAATCCTAATTTTTTGACAAACTTAAAAAATTCACAGTAATTCACTCAAACCTTAAAAAATTATGATGTTCATTTTAAAAATCATATTTTAATCCCCTCTATCTACTCATAAATTATCATGCTAGATTTTATCGATAGACTATTTTTAGACTACCTTAATTTACATGCCGACCAAAAAAATTACGAGAATTTGTAAATGACCTTAAAATCCAAAAATTCTTTCGCCACTGGATCTGTGGAATTTTTTACCTTTAAGGTCCACTATATTCGAGTCCATCTAGACACATCTTGAGTCTATTCTGGCTCAAAAAATTTTTATTGCACAGATACATTCTTTACTATCTATAATGAATTATTAGTTCTGCTGAATTTTTAAAGTTCAACTTTTTCACCAATTTAAGGCCCCTCAAAGTTTCATGACTAGTGCCACTTCTATAGTTTATGTGTAAGTGACTAGACAACCTAAGCACACTTTTCAGACCCTATGGCATTGTTCACGGAGTCTCAAATCACAGGCGTTACATGAGGAGCAGATGAAATCTTAGTATCCACATATATTCTTATTAGGTATGTTTGAGGATGAAATTTCTTAAGAGGGCAAGGATTGTATCACCTGCGAATCTCAATTTCATGAATAGTACTCTCAAGGCATGAATAGTATCTCCTAGAATACTGTGGCACCTTACATGGCTAAAAGAGGGAGTACTAGTCATAAAACAATGATGGGACAAAAAATGATGAAATTGAAATAATTAAAAGTATTAATAGAATCAATAAATCATTTTAGGCTATAAACTAGTAAATATTGACCTTACTTAGAATTATGCTAGTATAACTCTGGGATGTGCCTAGATGGACCTAAAAATGTCTTACCCTAGATGTCCTAAATTCCAATGAGTTTGTTGGTGAAGGAATTTTAATTTTTAAGGTTTTTTTATATTTATTTAAAATTTTGTAATTATGCGAGTGAATAGTAACATTAGTTTCCTTTGGAGTTTTCACCCTAGAATTTATAGGTCCCTCAATGGGAACTATTGAGAATTTTTGGTATTGAGAACATTATTTTTAGAGGTCATGAAAATTTATTTTTAATTTTTGAAGTTTTAAACAAAATAAGAATAAAATGAACTGTTGGATCAGTACGTGGCGTGATTTAGGCCGTCTACCATTTTAATATAAAAGGGGTTGATACATGTGGTGTGTCACATATGTCAAACACCCTTTCCTCCTCTTTCTTTTTCCTTTTTGCTAATGCCATCCCCACTCTCTCTACTCCCTCAATTTTTTCTTCTCTTTCTCCTTTAAATCAATCCTAAACCCACTAAAATTTATATGGTTTTTTGCCTTTATTACCTACTAAAGCCCCTCCCACTGACAAAATTAAGAAACAAGGGCTAGAATTTTATTTATAAACACTTACCAAATAGTGCAAAAATCTTATGTAAGTGATTTATCTTTATTTTATTTAATTAGTCATAAGTGATCTAAGACTAACTACGCAATTAGTTTTTAATTTGGAGTTATGTAAGATATTTTTAGGAATTTCTAAACCCAAAATTGGTGTACATTATTGGAAAAAAAGACAAGCTTTAAGGAGAGAGGCAAGACAAGGGTTGAAGTGGTGAATTATGGTGTTTTGATAACCTAGGTATTGGGATTTAATGTAATATGTGTGTGTGATTGTGTGAAGGCATTCTTTTATATGTGAAAGTGTGTTTAGAAATGCCATTGTGTGTATATGTGTGTGTGTAAGTGAGTAATGCTTGTATAATTGTGTTAAAGTGAGAATAACAAGCCTATGTGTGTGAAAAGTGCATGAAAAATGCATGTGCATATATGTGTGTGTTAAGTGTGGCCGAATGTTGTGTGATAGAGAAGTGTTAGTGCTCACATGTAATTATTGATGCTATGCCATGTAACTAAGCTAAAAGTAAGCATAAAATATGGTTAAGAAGTGAAATTAGAATGAAAAGGATAATGGGTACTCATACCTTAGGTGGCCATAAAATATGTCATGAGTAGATGATGAATAGGTATATGTGTGAGCTAAGATTAAGAGTGATTAATATTGGTCAAAAAAGGGTTATATGGTTTGAAGGGAATTATTAGATGAAATGTGACCAAATAGGAAACTAAATGATGATTATGTGTTATGTGGACAGGGTGAATGTATTTGGATGGAATAAATAAGACTCATAGTCTGAGATTGTGAGGTTATGAGAATGATCAAATGAATAGTAACATAATGGTTAAAATATGTCGTAATTGTTAGTGAAGTAATAATAGAAATATACGTGTAATTATCATGGTTACTAACAAGGTTATGAACTTATAATGAGCAATATATAACTAGGAAAATAAATTAGTATTCAGAGTTTGCCTATATCAGTTGGATGCCTACTGGATGGGTTGATCAATCAACTAAGGAATTAGTAGCTGCTAGGGGTTTTAATCCTTCTTAGCCATTGTTATTGTATATGATATGATAGGTATAGTTATCGTGGTTTTAGTATAGAGCCTTACATGGTATTAGAAGGTCCAGATGGGTTAATCCTTGCTTGCCTATATTACTATGGATTTAGAAGGTCCTATGGCATTAACATTTGCTATCCACTTGAGTTGATATGATGATTTGGATTTATGAGGCCCCACGAGGTTGATCCCTACTATCCCTACTATTAGGAGGTCCATCAAGATTGATCCCTACCTATAACGACTCGAAAATCCCGACTCACGTGAATAGTACTTCCCACGATAAATAGTGCTTCTGGAGACTCGAGTCACACTAAGAGTGCTAATGGGAAGTATTAATTACATGAGAATTTTCGGCAAAGTTTGAAGCCAATCTGAAGTCGTTCAGATGATTAAAAATAGTAATTAAGATTTTACGGCAGTGTGCTCTAAAATAGTACCGGAGGCAAAGCTGAATCGTAAAATAAAAAAAAAGTTGCTCAAAATAATCCAAAAATATTACAACCTGATAGTCAAATATTCCAAATAGTCTAATGGCTTTGGAATCAGAACTTTCTAGGTTTAGAAACTATTTTTACACAATTTTTGAGATAGAAAATATATTAAGTTTTTTGGTTATTGTCAAAATTTAGGCTCAAGATTATAAGAGGATTTAGGGCTTGGATTTATGGAATTTTGGGGACAAGAATGGAGGAAAACTAACTTTTCTATCAGTTATAATAATTTTTCAAAGCAAAGGAAAATATTATTTTTGAAATGTATAAAAGGGCAATTCTTATCTTCCTCCCACACATACACAAACATTCCACCACCCCCTCTCTTCCAACTCTTTTCTACCACCTCTCTCCCTCACTCTTTCTTATGTGATTTCTCCTCCCTCATGCTAACCCACCTTGCAAGGTTATACTCACAATGATGAGCTGTGATGCTCCCTACTAGATTCCCTAAGAAACGACACATATGATGCATGCACTCTTAGGTCACCCATTATAATATTAGCCACCAGTACCATTCTTTTTACTTGCATTACTTTATAGCAATTTAACTTACTTTGTTTCCAAATTCACTTTCTCATTGGTTCTATACCTTACTTAAGTTGTATCCATACAAATGATGTCAATTCTAGGTAATTATAGGTCATTCCAAAAATTTTAGAAATTTTAACAGGATAACGGCTATCTAGGTTCCAATCAAAAAATTTTAAAACATATTTAAAAATTTCACAACTCTTAGACCCATCTGGTCCCCCATTCTCAACCTAACATCGGCAACTATCACATAGTAATCACACACCTGAAGCTATAGATAAAAAACATACATGTATAGATCCTTTGGCTCACACCATCAACTAGCATCATTTTTGAACATACATTCATAAGAAAAACATATAGCGCTATTTTATTTAGACCAACAGTTTTATTTAGACCAACAGTTTATGCATACTTACATAAATCACATTTACAGAACTTGAATATAGGTATTCTACCTAATTCCTACCTAAGCACATAGATATCAAAACTATACAACATTTAGTTTATATTCCTTCAAGGATATCTGTTGGACTCTTATCTATATGCTTCATAAGGTAGGAAAAACATTTACGTGGATATCTTTCTTCATACCAAGCCACCAATACTGGGATATTAAATCCAAGTACATCTTTTATGCTCTTTAGATACATAGAATAAAGAGCTTTATATGCCTTTTTAAGTATCTATAATATCAAGTAATCTGTACTAGGTACACAAAGCCTATTTTAATAGTATAGATACCTAATCTTCTATTAACTCAAACCCTGTGGCCTTCCCATCTTTAGCTTTGCTAATTATCTAAACAATCTAATCATCTCTCATTTGATTCTCTTTAATCTATTCCCTAAAATCTAGCTTCACTTATAGTTTAACCAATACATCATCTACTAAAGTATACTATAACTTGACATTCATAACTTTTAAAGTCACCATAAATTTCCTACTTAAGGCATCAGCCACTACATTTAGCTTTCTTAGATGATAGTCAGTAATGCAATCATAATCATTAATTAATTCTAACCACCTTCTCTTTCAAGCTTTTATGATTCGTATATTTATATAACACTTTTCACCATATAGATATTGCCTCAAGATTTGAAAAGAAAACACAATAGTAGCTATCTCTAAATCATGCATAAGATAGTTTCTCTCATGTGGCTTCAATTGCCTTGAAACATAAGCAACTACTTTTCTATCTTGCATCAATACACAGTGTAAGCCATTCAGTAAAGCATCACTATATATCACAAAATCCTTACCCTGTTCAAGTTGAATCAGAATAGAAGCCTCTATCAACATGTGTTTTAGCTTATCAAAACTGGCTTCACATTTATCATCCGACACAAATTTTACATCCTTTCTGATTAGTCTAGTTAAAAGAGTGGCAATAATGGAGAATCCATTAAAAAATCTCATGTAGTACCTAACTAAACCATGAAAACTTCTCACCTCTATAAAATTTATAGGTGGTTCCCATTCTAGTACTACTTTCACTTCCTAGGATCAACTCTAATTCCCTCAGCACAAACTATGTATCCCAAAAAAGCAACATCCCTTAGCTAAAACACACACTTACTGAGTTTGGTATATAACTATCTCTCTCTTAGGGTTTGCAACACCACTTGAAGATGTTGTTCATACTCTTCCTAGCTTCTAGAATACCTTAGGATATCATCTATGAATAACACTATGAAATCATCTAGATAATGTTGCAAAACTCTTTTCATGAGATCCACGGAAGCTATTGGAGCCTTAGTGAGCCCAAATGGCATCACCAAAAACTCATAGTGCCCGTATCAGGTTCTAAAAGTAGTTTTAGGTATGTCAGTCTCTTTAATCCTGAGTTAATGGTATTTGGATCTCAAATCAATGATAGAAAATACACCTACCCCTCTCAACAGATCAAAGAGATCATCTATTCTAGGCAATGTATACTTATTCTTCACAGTCATTCTGTTTAGTTGCCTATAGTCAATACATAACTTGAGTGACCCATTTTTCTTCTTTACAAATAGCACAGGTGCTCCCCAAGGAGATACACTAGGTTAGATAAAACCTTTATCTAGCAGTTCTTGTAGTTGTACCTTCAGTTCTTTTAACTTAATAGGTGTCATTTTATAAGGAGCAATAGATATTACAGCTGTACCAGGATATACCATAATCTCAAAATCAAGCTCTCTCTAAGGTGGTAAACCTGGCAACTCTTTAAGAGAGACATCAGGGAATTTAGATATAATAAGAATATTCTAAAGCTTAGAGTTGGAAACATTCATGTCAACAATATAGGCCAAGTATGCCTCATAGCCTTTCGAAAAGAGTTATTCTTCCTTAATAGTAGAAATAAGATTATTCAATAGATGTCTCTCAGTATCCAATATCATTGTCAGTCCCTCTATAGTTTTGAGGCTCAATTTCTTTTATCTAAAGTAAATTATGGCCTGATGTTCTATCAACCAGTCCATTCCAAGTATCACATCAAATTCATTAAAATGCAATTCAATCAAGTTAGCTGAGAAACTATATCCTTGAATCACTAAAGGATATTGTCTATATATCTTAATTACATTAGCACTCTATCTTATAGGATTTCTAACTTTAATATCAATATCAACATTTTTAGATTCTAATCCCTTATTCTATGCTTATTTAGTGCATACATATGAATATGTAGAACTATGAACAATTAAAGCTAAAATTGGAACATTAAATAAATAAAATGTACTAGTAATAACATTTCGTGCTACAACCTCTTCTCTAGCTCTCATAGCATACTACCTCACTAGAGCATTTCTTATCTAGTACCCATGCTAGTACTAGGCTGCTTACCCCTATTCTACCTTTATACTCTGATCTACAGTGAAACATTAGAAGTCTATGTCTTATTACCCTCTACTTGTCTCTAAGGATAATATTTTTTATAGTGATCTCTAAAACCACACTAGAAACATTCCCACGTCGACTTGTTCTACACCACCCTTAGTGCCTTCTCAAATAAGTGGCACATGTGGGAGATCCATTTATATTGCCCTATGTATTCAAAGTACTACTAGCCCGAGGAGGCAATCGAGGTCAAACAATTGAAGCTTATTTTGACCTCTAGGTATGTGCCTGTCTCAACCCAGATATCCTATCTGATATTAAGATATAGACTAAGAATATGCCTATGACCGACCTTCTCTCCTCTTCTTTCCATCTCCTAATACTACACTAGACTGTGCCATAGAAAATTATCTCTCTCTCAAGAAGAGGTCTCTCTTTACCTATACCATTTTTTCCATGTCATATGCTGCTGATACTAATACAGCAAAATCCCTCTCTCTAATATTAGGTATCTGTACCCTCAGCTCCACATTTAGTCCTGCCAAAAATCTCTTGAATTTCTCCTCCTCTTAAGGAATAAATTCCTCAGCATACTTCAATAGTCTAGTAAAATCCTTTTCATATTCTGATACTATTCTCCTTCTGTGCTTTATATCTAAGAATTTTTGTCTTTTTTTTTATCCTTATAGGATCCAGGTATATATCTCTTCCCAAATTCCTTCAAGAAAAATTCCCAGGTCAACTTTATTGGTGTTTTTCTTCTCTTAGTAGTGTTCCACTAGTTTTAAGCTTCTTCTTATAGAAAATAAGTAGCACACTATAGATTCTCAGCCTCAGGACAATTTAACTGCTCTAGAACATTAAAGGCCCTATCTAGCTAGTACTCAACTATAGTGCATCACATCTCTCCTGCATAAAAAATCAACAACACCCAACTTCCTCAACCTCTCTAAAGGATTCTTCTATGGGGGAGGTGGTGGTGGAGGTGGTACTGGTACTAAAGGAGGTAAAGGTAGAGCAACAGCAGTAAAACTTTGTCAGAGCAAATTTACTATCTATTGCAACAAGGTAGGTGATACCTTAGCATGCTATTGAGTAGGCTCTGGTGGCTAGGGCTACTGTATAGCAACACTAGGTTTAGGTACAGATGCATTTCCTACCACCTAAATTGTATTAGTTACAAAACTAGCTACCTCTTTAGGCCCTCATTTAAATGCCTGATTAGCCATATGCTTACTACAAAAGAATAACTTATCAACCTCGGACAATGTAACAGTTAAGAGGAATTAGAAACTTAAACATTTGATATCCATGTACTCTACTGAGGAATATTAAAACTAGGCTTTGATGCCACCAAATGTGACACCTCCTACTAGATTCCCTAAGAAACCCTATGGTGGTGCACGCACTCCTAGGTCAACCATCTTAATATTAGCCACTAATGCCATTCCTTTAACTTGCATTACTTTACTGTAGTTTAGCTTACTTTGTTTCTAAATTCACTTAATCATTGGTTCTACACCTTACTTAAGTTGTATCTATATAAATGATATCAATTCTAGGTAATTAGGGGTTATTCCAAAAAATTTTAGAAATTTCAATAGCATAATAGCTGTCTGAGTTCCTAGCCAAAAATTTTAAAACCTATTTAAACACTTCTATAAATATTTCACAACTCTTGAACCCATCTAGTCCCCTATTCTCAACCTAATATCAGCAACTATCACACAACAATCATAGGCCTCAGGCCACAGATAAAAACATACATATATAAAGCCTTAGGCTCACACCATCAACAAGCATAATTTCCGAACTTACATTCAAAAGGAAAACATATAGGGCTATTTTATTTACATCAAAAGTTTATGCATACTTATATATATTACATTTACAGAACTTGAATACATGTATTTTACCCAATTCCCACCTAGGTGCATGGATATCAAAACTGTACAACATTTACTTTATATTCCTTTAAGGGTATTGTCTAAACTTTCATCTACATGCTTCACGAGGTAGGATTTTCGCTCTTAAGTACCTATATGCCAAAACATTTATGGTGAGTATATGATACTCAATAGTAACTTAAAGCATTTAAATCATGGTATTATATCTTTCCATACATATGCAACCTATTAACTGAGTTTACTAAGTTAATTGATTCAATTAATTTAACATGGTTCCAAATTACTAAAATGCCTCTAAGGAATTTATATGTCATGAAATCACCTTTTTGACTCACATAGATTATTTAAAATAGTTATTAATATTCATAGCATGCATACTTTACATTAATCAATTTATTTAACAACATATGTGTAAAATTATCGAAAGGCCTTTAAGTCTGTATTTCATCATTTACTCATAAATATTACCCAATTATACTTAATTTTATTTCCATGACCATTTTGATTATTCACTTAATTCAATTCACTGCCATGACTAGGAAGGTAACACTTAAAAACACTTGATCGAGAGGGAAAATAAACTAGTGCAGTAGTCCCCTATTTTGTACTTACAATGTTGCACCGGCATATGTGCCATAATAGAGATTAGCCTATAGCCTTTCTGGACACAAATAAGTAACATCTATGTGACATAATGGAGATTAGCCCGTTGGCCTCCCTAGAAACAAATAAACATCATCAAGAAGGTGACATGATAGAGATCAACCTGTAGGCCTCCTTTACCACAATTATTCTCATCCAGCATATGACATAATAGTGATCAGCTTATAGGCCTCTCTAACCACAAATAATCTTAACAATTATGTGACATAATGGAGATCAGCTCATAGGCCTCCCTAACCATAATGAATATCACTGCCTGAACATCAGATAACTAGTAACTGTTAAAACCCAAAATTGACTGGTCAACCCATCTAGTGGGTCTCTAAGTAATAGCCCAAGTAGCTCATCTCAAGTCCATTTATTAACCAAAAGTGTTCTTATAATATTTAAGTTGCAATAATAGATAGTTATAAATTTTATCACACAATTTATTTTTTAGCGAGTCTGGTATAGCGACATTTTAGCTCTATCGGGTAAAAATCCCAAATTAATATTAAGTTATGTTATTACCAATAGGCAAGGTTTCATATTTATAACTTATCATAGCATTAATTCTCAAGAAATTAACACTTTCTTTCCAGTGACATTTTTTGTTCAGGTAATGGTCAACTTGATAGTTATAGGTCATTTCGACCACTTTTCAAGACACATTTTTCACACTGTTTTAAGTCTAATTTTAACATAGTTTTCAACACCTTATTAAGTACATTCATAGGCCCAAAGGCAATCATATCTAGGCCACTTCAAAGGCTAAATAATATGCATAATTTCCATTCATACTTATATCCAAATCTAGCCCTAAAGGCATAAGTTTATTTTCATTTCTCATACTTTATTTTAAATCACTTTTTAATCAATTATTCTAGGCCATTGTGATAAGTTTTAATTCAACATTTTTATTCATTTAAAGATACAATTCTCAAAGTGTATTTAAAATATTATCATGCCATATGCATTGTTCAATTTAAGGTTGTTATAAGCCAATAGTCTAGCCATTATAATTTATATGCCTAACACTTTAATAGGCTTAAATTACATGCCATATTGCCATTAACAAACTCTCAGGTAACAAGGAAAGTAACATATAATTTCATTCATTTTTCATAATATATTAATATCCATTCAACATATATGCCATGATCACAATTATACATATACATACCAAATTTTAAGCCAATTCTCATAGGTTTATACACTTACAAATCCTTTATCAATCATTACACATGGAATTCATTCATGGTAGCTCTTTGGTATAAGCATAGGAGATACATTTCATGAAATTTTCCAATCCTAATTACCATAATTCTTACTTCAACATGGCAAGAAATCCTATATTCATATTTTAGTCATTATACATCTAAGCCAAACATCCATACCCACTAAAATTTGCAAGCAAATGAAGCCTAATTTCTAAATTCTTTGAACCATTACTCCTTAATTCACTAAGTAATCATTTAATCAGCCAATAAATTGAAGTAATTATCCATAAACTCAACTTTCCAACCATCCTAAACTATTTTTCATCATCTTAGGCTCCTCATTGCATGAAAGAAATGCTTTAAATTCACTTACAAATGAGAAAAGACCCTTGAATCCATAAGAACACTAGACTATCTACCATCAATAG
>CANXYI010577225.1:0-15925 GCA_948208565.1 Hura crepitans
TATCAAAATGCATTACGACTACTTTGAGAATCTTGAAGTTACAGTTCGTGAATCGTACTTATTCTTTTTCCTAATGCAGGATGGTAAGAGTGCAGCAGAGGATGATATTCTCCCAGATGGATTCAGAGTAAAAAGGGGAGACGGTGTAAATTACATGCCTTATGCCATGGGAAGGATGACGTACATTTGGGGAGAGGATGCAGAAGAATTTCGTCCTGATCGATGGCTGGAAAATGGTGTCTTTCAACCAGAAAGTCCTTTCAAATTTACTGCATTTCAGGTCAGTTAGCCTGTTATATTCTTTTCATATTTTTTTTTAAGAAAAAACTCGCTAGCATTTCCTTAATTCATGTTAATATTCTGTGTTTCTTTATGTACATAATTAGGCCGGTCCTCGCATTTGCCTTGGAAAGGAATTTGCATACAGGCAAATGAAAATCTTGGCTGCTACCCTCCTCTTTTTCTTCAGATTCAAACTCGCTGATGAGAGCAAGGAAGCTACATATCGAACCATGTTCACTCTTCACATGGATCAAGGACTACATTTATACGCAATTCCAAGGCAGTGAAAACTCGTGTTGCTTTGATACTTGAAGATGATTGATTATAGGGATGAGACCAGTCCTGGGATATCCTTTACTGTTGAAGGATTTTATTTGCATACGTATCTATCCATGATTTTCTATGTTATATACTGTCACTGGCTCTGCGTATGAATAAAATCATGAAATATTATTGAATATGCATTTTTTTTCCCGGTATTGAATTGAAATTTGGGCTCGAAACTTTTCTTTTTTCTTTCTTGAAAACGATGAACTCGAGACCTCGTAATTTTTCTTCCCTTTCGTGAATTGGTTGATAATATAATTTCCCTGCAAGTGGGGAAAAGGGCATAATAGTTGAAGTTGTCAGTTTCTGAGTACTTAACTGAAACAAAGTGAACCCCAGTTTTAAGGAGGTTAGCCTGAACGTGTAGGTTTGAGCTCAACCTAAAAATCGTGGTTATGTCATCAGCAAGGCAACACATCCAAACTAGAAGGAACCGTACGAGGTTCTGAAATAAACTCGAATAACTTTTTTATTGACGTAGGGTGAAAAGTTATTATTTTACATGTAACGTTACTTTGAAATTACGTTTTATTTTATAAATTATTTTGAAATAAAAATGCTTTAATAGCCATTTAAAACAGTACTAAAATCTTTCTATAATAGTTGATAATAACGAAAGTTACAGAAAAGAAAAATAGTTTTCCAAGAATCCCCACGTTGTTGTACTGAAATTAAATGTTCTTGAATTCTTGCCAATCAGTTGAGATTCCTCTTACTTCAACACTAGAATTTTCCTTTTTCTTTAATTTTGCATTGTTCAAATGAGCAACAAATTCCCCACGTGTTTAAATATTACAAAATTATCTTTCTATAAAATCAAATCCCTTAATAATTAAGATAGAAAACATTTGTTAATTTCAAATAAATAAATAAATAAAAGTTTGATAAGAGATTTTGTTTTTGAAACCAGGGTTAACTTAATGGTAAACAATAAGTTCAAATAATAACCTTTTCTAGGTTTAGATTCCAGTTCTTCAACTATTCAAATAAGTTGAAAAAATAAAAAATGACAAAAAAATTTTGGCCCTTGCACAATTCTCTTGGAAGAATCTAAACCTCTATAATAATTTAATTTATCGATAATTAAGATATCACATGCAACTGTAACTCTTCGAAGCCCATGGAATCACCACAGAAACTTTGCAAAGCAGTATTTGGATTTTGGAGAGTTCAAATCCATAATTAATTATTAATACATATGTTTTTCTGAAATTAGAAAAAAAAAATTAAAGATACCAATTTGAAACAAAAATGAGTAAAGGAGCATGACGAGTACAAAGGATTCTGCATTATAAATATTACAATCATCTTAATTCAATGTTCTATAGAGTTGTTATGCAACTATACTCGAAGGAAATTGTCTAACAAGTCATTCTCACACATAAGAAAGTCAAGAACCAATGACTGTTAAGAGTTAAGAGTTAAGACCAAGAACAACAAGCAGGACAAATTCCAAATTGCTGCAATTCAGAATTATTTTATTTGTTGTAGCCATTAGTACACAGACCTTTAATTTTACCAAAAATAAAAGTTTTTTTTTTCCTTTTTAACAAAAGGCCACTCTATTAATTTTTTTTAATATTGAAATAATGCTATGCCTATTTTGGATTCCAAAATGGGTCATAATGCAAACCAATAGAAGAAATCAACGGCACATCCCTTGACTCCAAGAACTTGATCTTCACATTTTGACCATAAACAACTCCATCTTCAAGCCTATGAAGCTTCTTGTATCCTATTGTAGTTCCTTTAGCAATTTTCTTTCCATCTACATAAATTTCATGCCGTTTGATCCTCTGACCTAGACCAATTGCTTCTTGAATCCTAATCACATTAAATCTCAACCCTTCATGACATCTAATCTCAATCCAACTACCCTTTTTTTCTTCATCTCTAGGAACCCAATATGTCCACAAATGGTCACTATCTAGCAAATTTTCTGGTCCAAAGCCACCCTCTTTAACCCCTCTTTGGCTACTGACTTTGATCAAGCATTTGTCTGCTAAATTAGTAGTAAAAATTTTATCAATTGCACTTCTAAATTCCTTTAATCTTTGAACATCGGTTTCGGATATGAGGCCAGTTGAATTGGGTGGCACATTTAACAGTAGCACGCAGTTTCTTCCAACAGAATTGTAATAGATCTCAAGTAATTGACTTAGCTTCTTGGGTGACTGACTTCTATGCCAAAACCATCCTTTTCTAATGGATACATCACATTCTGCTGGTAGCCAATCTGTCCCTCTTGGATCACCTGTATTTAGATAGCTGCATAATTCAAATTCAGTTGTTAGATGGGATGTTCAAATCAAGCTGTCTCACAATTATAAGCCAGACATTTGGGTACAGCTAGCTTTTCTAATGAAACTTTAGTCAAGCTTCTTTTTCTTTTTCTGTTTGTATGCGAGAAAATTTAGATAAAAGGAGCACACCCCACTTTCTTGAGATCATTAATTTATTTACTTTTTTAACCTATGTTAGGTTGCAATTTCTAATTTATTAACCAGTTTAGAGGTAATGATCAAGTAAATTTAATTTATTATGTATGTAATTTCGATCGTTGGATTAATTTAACAGTTTTTAATTATTGACTTAGGATAAATTAAACTTATCGAATGAATACTCCTATTTTAATATTATAATTAATTTTAATATATTAAAAAATTTTAAATTCGAATTTCGTTTTTTTTATCTTTATTTCATCTCAAAATAAAAACAAATTAGCATGTTTTATAATAATTAAGTTTCGTGTATTAATGGTATTTAATTTTTTACAACTTTTTCAAATATTTTATTCATTATGACAATTTGTTAAGTATGTATCAATAACAAGGCAACTTACTCGACAATACTACCGTTTCCGATAGAAAGAGAAGTCCGATTAATGGTAGACCAACAAGTACTTCCGGCGAACCCCTTTTCATTACCGACCCATCTGACATCCGGACCCGCATCCGAGAATATGTTGATTGAACTCTGCAATTCTTTCACCATCGCAAACCAATCCCCGAAGTAATACGACATGTTTGGTGCATTTGATCCTTTTGCTCCATCAAACCATATCTCTCTCACACTCCCATACCTACAGCAAATTAAATGAAAACCATCTCACACTTTCACATTTCAAAATAAATATCAAAATTCCAATTACTCTGCTTACTTGTTTAATAGTTCTTGCAATTGGGCCAAGTAGTACTCGTTGTAGACCAAATCATTTCCATATCTTCTATCATGTCGATCCCATGGAGATAAGTAAAGTCCTACATCGATCCCACCATGATTCTTTGCTGCATTCACAAGTTCTTGAACAACATCTCCATGGCCATGTTTCCATGGACTACTAGCTACCGAATGTTCAGTGTATTTACTAGGCCATAAGCAAAACCCATCATGGTGTTTTGCAGTTAAAATCATAAGAGATATGCCAGCTTCAGCTGCTGCATTGACCCATTGATTGGAATCCAAGCCTACAGGGTTGAATATTGCCGGATTCTCATGGCCGGTGCCCCATTCGGAATCCGTGAAAGTATTGACTCCAAAATGGAGAAACATTATGAGCTCTCTTTGTTGCCATTTCAATTGGGAAAATGAGGGAAGAGGGAGAATTGGTAACGGTGGTGTGGGCGCTTGTTCCCCTTCTGAGAATGTAAGCTTGGAAAATTGAAGGAATAATGCAAAAGTAAAAAGAAAACGGCATAACATAGTCATGATTATTGGGGTATATGGGCGGCGATGGTTTTCAGTGCAGAGAATGGGGAGTGGGCATTATTAATGGTGAAAAGAATCAGAGGATGAGAACCAGGCCAGAAGGATATAATAATGGTGATAGAAAGAATGCGAGTACGGTTTTGATTGGAGCTGCGTTTGCTTATCTTTGCTTTCTGTTGATTCTTATTATTTTTTGTTTGTTTGTTTGTTGCTTTTTTTATTCACGGGTGATTCTCTTCATCCAGAAGAAAGAAATAGAAGTGACAATCAAGATGGAAGCGGAATCACATTTTCAAACTTTAGTTTTTTTTTCAAAAAAAAAATCTTTGATTAGGATTTTTATTTTCTTTTTAGGGACGATAATGATAATTTTTTTTATTGATTGTTCTATCGCGAATCTATCATGTTTAGAAAAAAATCCCTCTTGATATGCTTATGCTGAATCTTTTATTGTCAAAGTTTATTATTTATTTTTATGGATCAATTTCTTGTACTAATATTTTGGGTTAAAGAAATAATATTTCTTTGGTTACAAATTTATATTTTATGTTTGAACTTTTTATATAAAGAAAATGAAAATAAAAAATCCAATCTTATAATACATTAATATTAATTTTATTGATAAAATGTATAAAAATAACGTGCGCAAAATTTTATTTCTTTAACCCAAAATATTAATATTTCTTTAAATATGCATATCCATCTTTTCATTTTTTATAATCTTTGGTAAAATAATCCATGTTTTTGTTAGGTATACAATTTAATTTGAAAGAAGAGGGCCTTTGTCGACCCGTCTAGAATCAAGATGATCATTATTGCACCGCCGCAAAAATCTTAATGTATCCCACTATTGCTATAAAAAAAACCCCCACCTGATCACCCATTAATCGAAGTCCACTGCCACTGCCACTACAAGTCCATCTCCAGAAAGACAAAAGAAAATCCTTCATTAAGTGTTCTCTAACGGTGACTTTATCCTTTTCTACCTGTAAAGTGAAATCGAAATTCACAAGCATAAAATATTGTATATCATTTCTTCCATTTAGATCAAAATATTTGTATTCAATTTCTCACCTTTCAACTCCAAGTATCTATCTAATCATTGCTTGTATAATTTAAAATGAATTTATAACAATCAGAATTTCAGAATTGGGCACTTCCAGCCTCTCCAGATCGGAGCTTCACCTCTAAGTTTGTAGATAGTTGATTATCTAAAGGTAGGAGGAAATGCGTGTTTGTCATTTATGCATGTAGGACCATACAACTCTCACATGAAAATAAAAAATAAGGAATGAAATTCGGGTTTTAATTTTTTTTTTTAATTTTCAAAGCAAACATAAAAAAAATGAAAATCATGTATTTTCATTTTAATTGTTGAGTTTATTTTACTCGAATCAAACACTGCTACAGGTAAATGATATTCTTTATTACGTTAATGACATATTTTAGTATTGCATTGGTCAGATACATGATATGCTTTTAAATTTTTGAAAAACTCAATCCAAATCCAAAACTATCTCATTTCCCGTGAGAAGAACCGAAAAATAAGTCCCCATACTCATAATCAGCCGGCTGACTCTAACCCCATTCAGGTTGTCTGAGCTCCATCGTCAAACGCCCAACCAACAACATTTATTATGATTCTACCGTTCTCAAAACGGTCAACTTTCTTCAATTTTCTGACATTGAGTACGAAAATATTTATTCAAATTGCTCTCCAACCCCCCTTCATTGTGCCCATATAATAGTTTTGGGAAGAAATTTCCTTGATTGAATAGATAAAAATCAAATGATCTTGGGCTATCAGCTATATATATAGCAGTAGGGACAACCGTGGCTGACTTGAGATTTGAATAAAACAGCAGGTTTCACATTCAATATTAATACCTGACATGCATGTAATTAATTTGATCCATGCGACATTGGTCTATATATGAAAATCTCCGTTGGTCCATCCTCATCAAACCTTTCTTTCCCTCTCTTTCCTTCTCCAATGGAACCCCTTTTCGAGCTTAACCATGGACCTCGTTTCCCCATCAATAACACTGTATCCTCCACTCTGTTAACTAACCTGCAGTTCTCAATTCTCTTGCTATTTCAGAGGCTTCCTGCAATCCTTATCGTCCTGCAAAAATTGGCACCCGTGATTCTACTACTATCACTCTTCTGTTTCTTGTTCTTCTTCTTCTTGAATCCTTCTCCAGTTTACCTGGTAGACTTTTCGTGCTTAAAACCACCTAATTCCTGCAGAGTTTTGTTTTCTTTGTTCCTTGAACATGCTTCCATGATTGATTGCTTTGATAGTGAAAGTGTAGCTTTCATGGCTAAAATCCTAACTTCTTCGGGACAAGGTGAAGAAACTTATCTCCCTCCAGCTTTGCACTGCCTTCCTCCAAAAACCAATCAAATGGAATCCATTCAGGAAGTCCAAATGGTTCTCTTCCCTATCATAGACAACCTTCTTTGTAAAAGTAAGGTCTCTCCTCGTGACATTGACGTACTTATAGTTAACTGCAGCGGCTTTTGTCCTTCTCCTTCCTTATCATCCATCATTATCAACAAGTACTCCCTGAGGTCCGATATTAAAAGCCATAACCTTTCGGGAATGGGTTGCAGTGCAGGAGCTATTGCCATTGATTTAGCTCGTAACCTACTGAAAATTCACAAGAACGCTAATGCTCTTATTCTCAGCACTGAAATCTTGTCAACTGGTTGGTACTCAGGTCAAGAAAAGGCCAAGTTGCTACTCAACTGTCTCTTCAGAATGGGAAGTGCAGCAATTTTATTAACAAACAAAAAACAAGCCAAAAGATCATCAAAATACAAGCTTCTTTTCTCAGTTAGAACCCAAAGATCCTTTGACGATGAAGCTTATTACTCCGCTTTCCGTGAAGAAGATTCAAAAGGAAAACTCGGGGTTACACTAAAGAAGGATTTACTCCAAGTCGCGGGAGAAACTCTCCTCCAGAATATCACGATTCTAGGTTCAAAGGTCTTGCCTTCTTTAGAAAGAATCAGACATGGAGTTTCAATATTTCGAAAGAGGTTCATTGACGAGTCCGGAGAGATTTATGTGCCTGATTTTAAGACCGTGATACAGCATTTTTGCTTGCCGACTTCAGGGCGGCCGGTGATCGAAGAGATAGCGAAAGGGTTAAAGTTAGGTGAAAGAGAAGTGGAGGCAGCTTTGATGACACTACACAGGTTTGGCAACCAGTCTTCTTCATCCTTGTGGTATGAACTAGCATACATGGAAGCTAAAGAAAGAGTGAAGAAGGGTGACAAAGTGTGGCAGCTTGGAATGGGAAGTGGGCCAAAAAGCTGTAGTGTTGTCTGGGAATGCATGAGGCCCATTGTGGGAGAGTCCAATGGAGGCCCATGGGCTGATTGTATCTCACGGTATCCTATCCGGCCCATTCTCAGTGATTAACGAATTTCTACTGAGATGTTTGATTTGACCCAAAGAAAAGAGGAATCTCTCGTTGTCAATTATTTTTCACTTTAGTAATTAGTGCAAGTTCACATTTTATATGGGTGGTGATAAGTGTATTCAGTAATTTAACGTTTATAGGCTATGTGGGCCAGAACAATTACTGGCTTCAGCGGATAACTCCACTTGGGTGGCAAATGGCCCGTTGTCTAATAACTCTAAATTTGGCTATAGTATATGCTAGGCCCAAGGTTTCGGCCTCTGTCCTGTCATTTGAGTTACAACGTCAACGACCATCGAGTAATCAAAAGTATTCGAAATTTGCTGGATGGGTTGATTTTTAATCAGAATGCATTAGACAGAAGGAAATAAAACTTTCTATTCCAATAATTTAAAAGCACTTTGCATTTGAAGCTTTAACTTAAGGGAACAAAGTTTGAACTTCGGTTCGCTTAATACATAAATTCACACTATAATTTACAAATTGATCTCTTAAATTTATTTAATATATTTACTTTACGAAAATTACAAACAATTAAATAGCTTTTATGTTTGATACTGCTCATTTGACATGGTTGAAAGGGAAAAGAATCACCTAGATACAAAAGAAAAAGAAAAAAAAGAATAGTTGTAGGGGAAAATAACATGGTTGAAAGGGAAAAGAATCAACTAGATAAAAAAGAAAAAGAAAAAGAAAAAAAGAATAGTCGTAGGGGAAAATAAGTAAAAGTAATGATTAACTATTAGCTATTAATAATAATTTTTTACTCATATTTTTATATATTAGTACTTTTTAAATATGTAATTAGTATATTTTTTTTTATGTATATTAGATATTTCGATATTATATAATGTAAGAAATTTTTATGATATCTGGTTTTATTAAGTAAATTTGTTAAATTATGATGAATATAAACAAAAGTACGGACATGCAAATTGGTTTTAAAATTATTTATTTGAAATGACGATGCCCATGTTTATGGTGCGTACATGTCGTCGTTTTGGTATCCGCACTTCGTTGTCCCCATTAGGGCAAAACAAAAAAGGGACAGCCTTTCTCTTTGTTTGTTCTAGCATTTGGAACGTGAACAGCCTGGTCAATTTCGCAAACTTCGAAAACACAGCTATAAGAATGACATCTTACTTTAACATAAACTTACGAAATTAAAAAAAAAAGTAAGAAAATTATTTTGACAACGGACACCAAATTCGTGAGCTTTTAATCCAGGGAAGGTGGCGGTGGAGGAGGTGGTGGTGGCAATCTTTAAAGCAATTGATTTCTTAAAGAATATCTGGGTAGGCATGAGCGCTTTGATTGCAGATATTAAATGTTCATAAGTAAGGGGGTTGAACAGTCTGGCAAAAGCAGTAATAAAGGAGAAGACGATGGCTTTACATTTTCTTATACATCTGATATTTAAGGACCCCATCTCTGAATGCATATAAAGAAGGTGATGGCGGTGCTCCACCTTTTATTGCGCTTTCTGAGTAGGCGACTCTGTTTTGTTGGGACTTGTACTTGGAATTATGCATCACCTGGTCCCATATTTGTACACCCAAACTCATTGAAAAGAAGTGCCAGAACAATATTACCCATCCGTTACATTTCAGGCCGTTTGATCTCTTACAAATTAAAATAATTAATTGAAGTCTCTATTTTATCTTTAACAAACTTATTGAAAAATGATTAAATTGATTAGAGTATGCTTTGAATAATAAAATTCTCAATTGCCTCACATTTTTTATAATTAATCAGCATAAGCAAACAATAACATATGCAAAAAAACTAAGGTATAAAAGAAAAATTATAATAAATTATTTTAAAATTTTATAAAGTAACACTTGAAGGAATGTTTAAAAGCAATGTTTGTAGTGGGAAGGGAATATTATTGATGGCGTAAACTTTATCAACGACTGATTAGATAAATGAGAAGAATAATACTTAAATATAGTAAAGCTTCACTGATAAGGAAATTAGATCGGTGCTTCTTCGTCTTTCTTTTTTTCTTTCTTTGAATGGTGTTGATATTGAAACCCATATACCTCCTTTATTACTGATGTTGATTTTTCTCTATTTTCCAAGGAGTATCATTAGGATGCAATTGGCTTACTTCAGTAAAACCCAATTTTTATCGTGTGCTAACCTTCATAGTTGATTTCATTTAAAAAAAAAAAAAGAAAAAGAAGAGAAAAACCTTAATTGTTCACATCTGAATTTGAGGGATCAAATGTTTTACTGTATTAAATAGCGGGAAGTCGAAGAATTTAAGACTGCATGTGTATAGCCACCTTCAGCAGCAAGAATTGATGTTTCCTTCTGGTCCAAAACTCCAAAGTTACATCGTAGCATGGTCCACCTTCAACAGGGTATTAATAGACTAACCCCATCGTATACAAACAATTAAAGGGTTTAATTAATGTAATGGAAATTCGAAAATTAGAGTATCATAACGATCTGCAATCTCTTCCTCTCCATGGGATGGGAAGGTCCATTTTGTGTTGTTGTGGATCATTCGCTACAATTACAAGTCGATAACCACAACTTTCCAGTGGACACCGGCATTTCAACACTATTCTTGAAAATACAATACCATGAAAAATCAATTCAGATTCATATACGACGGTACCGACATATGATGCAAACAATAGTTCTCCTTTTATCAGTTTCTTTTTATCAGATATAAAGAAAGCACTAGGCTCTGAATTTTTTACTTACTTTAATAAGAAAGAAATTTGCCTCAGTACAGTGTACGTGATTCACTTTCAACTTTCTCCACAATGTCCACATGGAGATGTCGAACTGAGTGTACAACGCCTGGATCTAGCTCGTGTTATATTTTCACATTCAGTTATTCCAATAATTGAAATAACCACAGCTCTGATTTACCGAACACCTAATCCCTATTATTACCACTTAAAAAATTTGCAGCTATCATACACACACCGCCTTATGAGTATAGATTAGATCTTAGCCTGCCAAGACCCCCTACTGCATTTAAGGATTCGGCATGCATGTCTATAGCTCTTTCCAATATAATGCCTATAATTTCAATGCCCTGCTTGCTAATGACTCCTTAAGATCATAATTTTCACTTCAACATCAGAATATTAATTTTTCGTTAACACGGCTATCAGCTGGGGCTGTTGTGACCCAACTGAAAGCGATGTGCTAAGGATCTCGAGTTCATATGCCGCAAACCATTAACCAAAGAAATTATGAGAAAATCAAGATTCTATAAAGGGCCATAACCAAATTAACTTCTGCCACCCAGCCAGCTCTCCTTTCTCCAATTGGCATTCATGAAACAACCAACCACCATAATTGCCAGCAAAACAGTACACCGTAAATGTGTCCTCCCTTCTCTCTGATATTTCAAGCCTCGAGGAAATCATTTGCCCTTCGTCTTCTTTGCTCGCTCATCATCCTCTAAAAACTATTCCCTCTTAACCCAGAATGCCTGTAAAACCAGTAAAATGGTTGCTGCCTTTCATTGTAACAAGCTATCTAGCCTTCAATGTTGTCCTCTCCACGGTGAACCTCCCAACCAGAAAAACTTACATAATACAGATGGATAAGTATGCAAAGCCAGAAAAATTCCCCACTCATCTTGAATGGTACTCCTCGAAAGTTGAATCAGTGTTATCTATACCTGAAAATGAAGCTGATGCAGATAATGAAGAAAGGATACTTTACAGCTATCAGACTGCATTTCATGGAGTAGCGGCCAAATTAAGTGAAGAAGAAGCTAAAAAGTTAGAGGAAGCGGATGGCGTAGTGGCTGTATTGCCAGAGACTAGATATGAACTACACACCACAAGAAGCCCCATGTTCCTTGGACTAGAACCAGAAGACAGCACAAGTATATGGTCTCAAAAAACTGCAGATCATGATGTTATAGTGGGAGTGCTAGACACAGGTATCTGGCCAGAGAGTGAAAGCTTCAATGACACAGGAATGACTCCGGTGCCCCCTCACTGGAAAGGAGCTTGTGAGACAGGCCGAGCTTTTGGAAAACAGCATTGCAACAGAAAAATTGTGGGTGCAAGAGCGTTTTATAAAGGATACGAAGCTGCTACTGGGAAAATCAATGAGCAACTCGAGTATAAATCACCAAGAGATCAAGATGGTCACGGGACTCACACAGCAGGAACTGTTGCTGGTTCTCTAGTACCTGGAGCAAATCTGTTGGGTTATGCGTCTGGATCAGCAAGAGGAATGGCACCGGGAGCAAGAATTGCAGCTTATAAGGTTTGCTGGGCTGGTGGGTGTTTCAGTTCCGATATTCTGTCTGCAGTTGATAGGGCAGTGGCTGATGGAGTGAATGTTCTATCAATATCTTTGGGTGGTGGAGTTTCATCTTATTATCGTGACAGCTTGTCTATAGCAACTTTTGGGGCAATGGAGATGGGGGTTTTTGTTTCATGCTCGGCAGGAAATGGAGGACCCGACCCTGCTAGTCTAACAAATGTGTCGCCATGGATCACAACAGTTGGCGCTAGCACCATGGACAGGGATTTTCCTGCAACTGTCCATCTGGGAACTGGAAGAACTCTAACTGGTGTTTCACTCTATAAAGGCCGGAGAACAATTCCCACAAACAAGCAATATCCTGTGATTTATATGGGGAGTAACTCCAGTAGCCCTGATCCCAGTTCTCTGTGCTTAGAAGGAACCTTGAATCCCCATGTTGTTGCTGGAAAGATTGTTATATGTGACCGTGGTATCAGTCCAAGAGTCCAAAAGGGCCAGGTAGCAAAGAATGCAGGAGCATTAGGCATGATTTTATCAAATACAGCAGCAAATGGAGAAGAGCTGGTTGCAGATAGTCACCTACTTCCAGCAGTTGCAGTGGGGGAGAAAGAAGGGAAATTGATCAAACAATATGCTTTAAACAGTAGAAATGCAACAGCAACTCTAGCTTTTCTTGGCACTAAGTTGGGAATTAGGCCTTCTCCAGTGGTAGCAGCATTTTCATCTAGAGGACCAAACTTCTTGAGCCTTGAGATTCTGAAGCCTGATGTTGTTGCACCGGGTGTGAACATACTTGCTGCTTGGACCGGTGATACAGGTCCATCAAGTTTGCCAACAGATCGTCGCAGAGTAAAGTTTAACATACTCTCAGGAACTTCCATGTCATGCCCACATGTCAGTGGAATTGCAGCACTGCTCAAGGCTAGGCACCCAGAATGGAGTCCAGCTGCAATAAAATCAGCTCTCATGACTACGGCATATGTTCATGACAACACCCGAAACCCTCTACGAGATGCCTCTGCAAATATTCCTTCCAACCTGTATGATCATGGTGCAGGCCACATAAACCCATTGAAAGCTCTAGATCCAGGTCTGATTTATGACATTGAAGCCCAGGATTACTTTGACTTTCTATGCACACAGAGGCTATCACCAACCCAGCTCAAAGTTTTTGGCAAATATGCAAACAGAAGATGCCAAAAACATCTAGCAAATCCTGGAGACTTGAACTATCCAGCTATCTCTGCTGTTTTCTCAGACAATACATCAGTTTTGACCCTTCAGAGAACTGTTACTAATGTTGGTCCTCCGGTTTCAAGATACCATGCAGTAGTCTCTAGATTCAAAGGTGCAGCTGTTAAAGTCGACCCAAAAACCCTCAACTTCACTGCTAAGAACCAGAAGCTATCTTACAAGATTACCTTCGCCACAAAAGATCGTCAAATAATGCCAGAGTTTGGTGGATTAGTATGGAAGGATGGAGTTCACAAAGTAAGAAGTCCGATTGCTATTACGTGGCTCACACCAATATAAAAAACCCACCAAATTCGATGTTGTTCCATAATAATCGAGTTATCTTCTGAAAGCCGATAAGGCTCAATCATTTTCATTAGATGCAATTGAGTTTCTTCTCTGTTTCTGGCAATAATTTATTCTGAGATCTCCAGCTATGAGCACGGCTAACATGTTATACATTCTAATTTTCTAATTTTCCACACATATACTAAATTTGCTCCAAGAATGCAATGATTAATCTTATATTAGAAGAGTCATAAGCGAAACAATCAAATATGGCGGGTAGGATCTCAACTTTTACCAACAATATAGCAAAGACATCAATCCCTTGACCATGCAGGGCACGTCCATATATCAAATATACATATTTACAACTTCAATTATGGGATGAATCTGCCATCCTTTGAGCTTTTCAAGTTGTGTAAGCTAGCAAATACAATGGCTGACTCCACCATTTCATTTAATAAAAATATAGAAAGGAGGACAATTCAGTGAGAACAGGAAGATAAATACCTCTTTTAAACTGCTTTTACCTTATCATTGCATCTTACCATCATGAAGCACTCAAGTTGCATCAAGTCATGCAACAGAATTTTGTGCAGCATCACATTCTCTGCATAGATTGCGTGCATATCTTTTAGAAAAGGCCACCCTTAAACGACACAAATGAGGTTTTATACTCAAAACATTTTTGTCAATGAAATTCATTCATAGGATCATCACTTACATCTCCCACTGAATTAGTAGCATTTGAATGACACGTTTCTTTATCTTCTTTTTTCCATCATCTCTGTTACATTGCAAGAAAAAGAAAAAGAACAAGAAAAAGCATTTTTGCTTCCAAACTGAATGAGCCATTAATAATGAAACTTTATTTTCATGAAACCTCAAGGGAGAAACTCAATACGCCTTGATTTTTAAGCATCAGCAAAGGTCAAAAAGGCAAAAACTACTTTAAATTTCCAGGTTCTCGAAATTAGACTTACCTGCAGCTCAAGAGTGCAAATAAATTTATGATGCTGTTTAACACCAACCAATTTACTTGCAGCCTATACGCACTAAAGACTTTAACAACATCATAGAAAACGAACTAAGGGCTGCAATAGTTCTCCCAATAGGCTTTCTGAGGTCAACAATGGACCTAGGCTTTAGAAGAAGGCCCAATTCCTCACAAGCAATTTCGCTTTCTCACAGAATTAGGATATGCAGTCCATTTCCAAGCGAATTTGGTTGCAATTCCCTAGATTCTTTAAATTTACTAGTTTTTCATTCAATAATAACGTTCTTCAAGTCCCTATTCTCTTTTATTTTTAGTACGTATATGTGCAGACAACTGGAGCCCGTATGAAATTGTTGAAAGTTTCCAATGCAATTTCCTTCTTACTGGTTCTTATGATCAAACTAAAGTTGTTCGTAATCAGCAGCAATAGGTAGCCTTTCATCCTAAATTTTGTATGCCACCGCCGGCAGGGACACGTATCTGATGCCTTTGTAAGTGTGTGTACATATACAGAGCATTTTTGGCAGAATGCAATTGTGGAATCTTATTCATGTCGTGTCTCTAACAATATACTCAATGTCTGCTAAAAAAACCAATCCTTTTATTACCAGACACATTCTCATTCAACGTGTTACTCAAGAGGATAAGATACATGTGCACTATTCACTCCAGCTCAAGAAGACTAGAAATCCTATTTTGTTACTGTTGAATATCCGACATCGGTTAATTAAGAGATAGTTGTGCTCATGGCATGTGCAATGCTCTCCATTTGAGCTAGCTCTTGGGATGAGTTAGGCACAAAGTCCATTTTCTTAATATGGTATCAGAGCACTGGTTGCGATGTTGGGGCCATCCACAGGTGTTTGCATATACTCACACTCTAAGTTTCCTGTTATGATTGGCACTGAGCATGAGAAGGGTGTGTTGAATATCCCATATTAATTAATTAAGAGATGGTTGTGCTCCTTATAATAGCATGTACAATCTTCTCCTTTTAAGTTAACTTTTGGGGTGAGTTAAGCACAAAGTTCGTTTTCCTCTTTCGTTTTTTGAGAAGAAAGAAATCAAAAGAATTTTAAGAGTCAGTTCTAGCAAGTATATTTTTTCACTAGCCATCCAAAAAGGCAAATACAATTCAGCTTGATAAGGATCAAAATGCTTACCAGAAATTATGTCAATCATTCCTGTACACTATTGCCATCAATCAGTTAATTCCTATTTCTACTGATCCCGCATGATGAAATCGCCCAAATATACCAAATGTAGATATGCTTCCTGACAGTGATTTTCTCTAATCTACCAATCCAAACGGAGCCAAAGAGAAGCAAACAACTGCTGCAATATTTGCAAAAATGAAATAAAAATGAAGTTAAGTAGTCGAAATTAATGGAGATTGATAAGTATTCCACTT
>CANXYI010577296.1:0-21579 GCA_948208565.1 Hura crepitans
ATATATATATATATATATATATATAAAGATAAGCCATAATATGAAATGGCAATTTCATATAAGGAATTGTGAACAATGGATTATGAATAGCAAAATATAATGAAGACACGTATTTTATAAATAATGGAATCATTGTGAGAATGCAAATATTATTGTGCTCAAAAAGATTATTGGAAATAGCATGATATGATGAAAAATTCTAGAGGCTTATTTAGATAGATATGTGATTAGAAAGTGATATTGATGTTTATTATGAACGTGGCTCAATTACTCAAGATATTTAAATGGCATGTATATGACTAGAAAGAGAAACAAAATGAGAATTAAGAATAGCCCATACAAGTTAGACAACCTACTGGATAGGTTGACCAGTCAACTAGAGGTAGATAACACTTACTAAGTCACTTCATTGTCATGATATGCTAGTGTAGCAATCGTAAGATTCAGTAAGGTCCATTTGTTCTATTGTACACGCACACACATATATATGTTTATGTGGGTGCAATTGTTGTAAGGTTTAATAGGGCCATTGCACATGTAATTATGTGGGTGCAGTTGCCGTAAGGTCTAGTATACCCACTGCACAATTATTCATATTTGTGTAGCCATCGTAAGGTCTATTAAATCCACTACACATATATTTATTCTGGTGCAGACACTATAAGGTCTAAAATGTGGACCAATTCACACTTGATAAGACCCTTAAGGTTGACATCTTATTATGTTATCTATTAAATATGGGGTAGAATAAGTAAATAAGAGGTTAAGAAAGCTAATATATTTATATCAATGATATGGTATGAATAAGGTTTGAGTTAGAAAGGCATATGATCAATTTTATTATTAACATACATATAGTTATAACATAGTATAGATTTTTTGGATAAATAGGTAAAGTATATGATACAAGATCAACTAGTAACACATTAGAAACGGACTCAAATAACTAATTATCAATTCACATGGATATATATGAAATAAAAGGGGAATTTAAGAAATCTAATGTTATAGTCAAAGAAAGATATATATTAAATAGTCCAAAAAATAAAATAATTTATAGTTGTGCTAATAAAAAAAGAGAACTATATATATATATATAAATAGAAATGGTATGACATAATGTAATATAATAAGACATGATAAGGATAATGATTAGTTAAGAAGCACATATATGTCTATAAGAATATAGATATTTAAAGATGATTAGTAGATTGTACCAATAAATTGGAAATATCAATGGTAAATTAAATTTTAGCATAAAGTATAAGTTTCATAGTATTAAAATTCACCACTGAGTAATTATGCTCAACACATTAGCTTTTATTGATTTGTAGGTTTTGGTTTGAGATAGGCAAAGTAGCAGACCAAGTCCTAGTAATGATGAAAGTTCATGTGATAACTAAATAGGTAAGAAGAATCTCCTACGAGCATTATTTGCATGCCGAATGCATACTTGAATTACTATTAAATGATTGTTATGTAGAATTGTATGTAAATGTTTAATGTATTAGAGTTATTGTATATGCCTTGAAAAAAATTATGTAAATGGATAATAGCTTTAGATTGTTTGATTATTATTTGTAATATGTAAATGGTAATTATACTAAATATTTCCTAATTGTTAATGATATTGTTAGTATGTTCATACATGTGTTATTCTATGTGATGTGTTTGTATGGCATAGTCATAAGTTCTTGAAAGCATATGAAATAGAGATGAATGATTACACTAAAGAAAAGAAATAAAATTTTTGAAATGACACAATAGAGAATCGATAATTGAACTAGACATGTGACATCCTATACTTGAATCGATTTATTGGTTGGATATAAGGGTGTCATAAAGTGTGCAATCATAGACATAAGAAACACTTTTTAAACACCAAAATTGCACATTTGTAAAAAGGTTTTCGATGTTCTCTACTATTTTCATTCCTAAGTGAACTGAAGAATGAACTTGGAGGCAATTATACTTTGTAGGTCAACTAGCTTTCTTTCTTTTTTATTTTATCATAATTATCTATCTACTAGTTAGCATGGTAATCAAATTTTTATCATTTTTATTAACCATCTAATAGTTAGAGGAGGTAATTTAACACTTGTTTGCCTTTAATGTTATCTTCTTTTATTCTATTATATTATTAGCTTGCCAACTGATTAAAATGGGTTAATTTTGTGCATATGTTTTATCATCCATTTTACGAGTTAAATAGAGCAATTTAATTCATAACATTCCTCTTATTTATTTAATAGTCATTTATTTCATGTTCTTTATACTATTTATTTCCTTTAAAATTTTAATTTCAATGTTCATTATTTTGTTTATGCTAACATATGGGTTAATGTTATGGTTACAAGTTTTTTAGATTTAGAGTTATTACGTGACCTATTACGATGACTTATTTTTAGGTAAACATTTATTTGCATGAGTGGACCTTTATTTATTTTCTTTTTTCTTTACATCTTTTTATTTTTTATTAGAATATATAATAGGCAACTTTAATGTAATTTCCTTTTTTTTGGTTAGAATATATTTTAGGTAATTTTCTTGTAACTTTATTTTTGGTTTGATTGTAATCTAGGTAATTGCCATTATCATTATTTCATTTCTTTTCTAGAATATTTCTCTATACTTTCCATGAATATTGTAATAGATAGAAAATTATTTTTCTCACTTAAATAGAATGACAAAAAAATTTTCAACCTAATTTAATTATTGTTTTGTCACAAAATGTATTTTGATTTTCTTAAATAAAAGTCACAATTGGAAATTTGTGTTTTCTAAAAATGCCATGTGGGAATAAAAGTTCCAAAATCAAATAATTACCCAATTTAATGCATGTTGTAATATTCATTTGTTTTTTTATATTTTCTTTTAATTTTGTAAATCCATACATGTAAATATGTTTATTTAATTTAAAATCACATATGAGGAAAATGATAAGATTATGAATTTGATCTTAATTCTCTATTAACTTGAGGTATGAATAAGAATAGACTTCTAAACCATTCTCTAATTTTGGCCATATAAGACATTTCCAAACCATTGTTGGGCAGTGACTTACTTGCCTTGTGATGCCTAACTTGTAATTTCTAATCAATCATTCAAAATGATTTAAGATTCCTTCGAATATATTCTCATTTTTTGAGATTTGAGTGCTGCAAAGTAGGTCGAGTCTTTGATCATTTTGAGTTAACCAATCATGTAAAAGGTGGATGAGAATAATAAGCTACTATGTCAAAGTGTAGTGTTTAATATCCAAGATAACCTTAATGATCTCAAGTCTAATGATATTTGCATAATAGCCATGATATGATTAAATTATTGCCATAGTTTAAGTGTCCATGTGATTATCTCATAGCTAGGTCTCTAATGAACTCTTTTCTAAAAGAAGCATCCACATTTTAACTTGTAACAACTCATGTTTACATCTTATGAGAACTACTACTTGACCAAGTTAAAAAGTATAACATATGCTAATTTAAACTACATTAACAGTGTTCTTATTAATACTTTAACTAGGGATAGTTTATATATATATATATAGACACACACACACACACACACACACACACATTTGCATTTAATAAGAACCTCACATCATGAACTCATCATCATTTCCTTAACTATGTATGATATGCCAAATAATTTATTAATGAGATTGAGTTATAAGCAAAAAAAATGAATGGTTATAATTCATAAGCACTAAATAATAAAGAATTACATAAATAAAATGTCATAGGCATAAGAAATGCCCTTACTAATCATCTCTAAGGCATATGTACCTAACATATATGTATATAGGTAAAATTTACTTAGTCATATGATATACTTCACTAGAATGAAGTTTTGAATAATAATTATCACAAAGCATTTCTTCCATCATAATTTACTCTTTTAATCATAGCATATCTATTAAATTTTGTTCACACAACAACCATTATAAATATGCCTTCTTAGTTTTTCTTAGTTGATTATTTTCTCTCATTGTGACCTAATTTTACATAAAGCACCTATTTCTAAGTTTTAACTTTATCAAGGTGTCCTAACTTCTACCTAAACCACCTTCTATATGTTTTTAACTTAGTAGACACTTTTCTTTTTTTAGCAAAAGTATTTCTTTAGCTTGTCGATGTTCACAAGCTCAAAAAATTCATTGCCTTTAAATCTGACAACTTAACTCCTCCATACTTTAGTATTTTTTTACCCAAATATAGGCTTTCCTAATTGTGCTTAAACTTTCCTCTAAGATTTGTTAGCAATGGTTTGGTCTATTTCAAGATAAAATATCCAACATTTTATTGTCCTTGGCTTTAATTTCTTGTTATAGTTCTAGCAATTATCTTTTAGTAAAACTGCATGTATACAAAACTTTTGTGCATTTTTTATCCACTAAAACTAGTTATTTGTATCTTGGCCATGCCTATTTTGTCTTTAGAATCCTTGTTTCTAGTACCACCCTTAGAGATGAAACTTCTATCTTGATAGGCAATATTGTATCCATTCCATATACTAAGGAGTACGATGTTGTGCATGTCCTGACCACTGTTCTGTAACCCTAAAGTGCAAAGGTAGCATATTTGCCTAATCCTATAGGTAACTATCATCTTTTGTAGTATTTTCTTGACATTATTATTGGCTACTTTTGCTACCTTATTATCTTATTTCCTATCAGGGGAGGACTTACGGTGTTTAATATGATACTTCTCTATTAATTACTTTATTTCTAATTAGAGTGAACCCTATTATATGTAACAATATAGTGGCAATCTATACCAATAAATGTGGTTTCATTCAAAAAATTTACTCATCTGCTTTTCACCTAATTAATTGAAACATTTGGCTTTCACCTATTTCAAAAAATAATTAAATGCTACAACAATGTACTTATGCTCCCTAACTCTTAATAGCCTTATTATCGAATTATATCAATGCCAAGAATGACCATGGTGAGTATAAACTCATCAATTGTAGTTAAATGGCTTAGATTAGCATAGATCTAGCATTTGTGCCACCTTTTATGAAGTTAGTGCCATCACTATCCATGATTAGCCAATAATATCTTAACTTCATTATCTTTCTTGCTTAGTTCTTTCTATTCATGTGAGGTCCACAAACTCGTTCAAGTATTTCACTCATTATTTTTTGTGCTTTGGCTTATCTATTCATCTAAGTTGTATTCCATTGTGATGCCTCTTGTATAACACCCCTTGAAAAGTAATGAACTATGTAGATAACTTTCATAAAGCCTTCTTCTCTTTTTTACCGACCTTTTAGGATACTCTCTTTTTTCCAAGTACTTTAAAATATTAGAGTACCATAGCAATCCATCCTTTATATCTACTTGTCTATTAATCAATGTGTATACTGGGTGTCTTGACTTAGTAAAATACATCAACATAAGTCGAAGTTTTAGGGTATTTTACCACTAACATTAGTGCAGCCAATGTATCTGTATGTGATTTTGTTCTCACAGAATATGTATATCTATCCAATCTTCTAAACAAATCCACCATTACCTTACTATAGCATGCTAGTTTTTTTTTGTTTTTTGGTCTTTGACCTTATAAGTGCTATTTGCTTGCTAATGACTAGCATGTAATCTCCATAAACATCTTTGGTTTTTTCTCCTAACATATATAATGATAGCAAACCATAATTGCAAGCTTTGTATTTTGCTATGTTGTTCATTGCTTGGAATTTCATTTTATTGGCAAAAAACATTTGCTCTCCTTTAAGTGTGATCAATAGGATGCTTACATGTGCACCTTTCTGATTTGACAACTCCAACAAAGAACATCTTCCATCCTTTTTGGAAAATGACCCTAGGTGTTCATCTAGAAATTCAAATTCAATGTTGTCATAATCAAGTGGTTGTTTTACTAGGAAATGTGCCACCACTCTGCCTTTAATGGTCTTATTAGTGATACAAGAGATGTAAAATTCCTAAAGCAATAGGATCCATTTTCCCATTTTCCCACTAGCGAAGGTACTATCTAAAGGTAATGTAAGGGGCCTTACTTTGCATTTGCCTCAACATTGAAGTATGAAAAATTCTACCATAATTTCTTAAAAACCCAAATCACCTTAAAAAAATATTTTCAACTTTAATGTACTTTTGTTTAGATTAGAGTATTTTCTTGCTATGCTAATATACCACATACTCAACCTTGAACTCATCTACCTAAGCAATCACCACTTTGATAGAACTTTCTATTTTTAGCTAAGTATAAAGTAAGTGATCTACTTGGACTGGGTGTCTTCAAAATAAAAGAGCTGGCTATATGTTACTTTATGACCTCAAGTGCCTTTCAACACTTGCAAGGCTTGTTTTTCCATAAAAACTAGAAGATGAGTTCACAAATAGCTATGAGCTTTACTATGAATCTATTATATAATATATTTTTCCTAAGAAACCCCAAACCTCTTTCTCTATCTTAAGTGAAGACATTTCCCTATGGCTTTGACCTTGTTAAGATTCACCTCAATTCTATTTTATGTAACCACATATCATAGTAACTTGTTAGAGGTTACCCCAAATACAAACTTTTTAGTGCTGAGTCTCATGTTGAACTTGCTGAGACACTAAAGGAACTTATTTAGAGCTTCAAAATGGCCTTCTCTATTAGTTGACTCTACCATCATATCATTAACATAGACCTCAACCTTCTTATACATCATGTCATGAAATAGCTTGCTAGCTATTTATTGATAAGTAATCCTTGCATTCATCAATTAGAAAGGTATTGCTTTATAGCAATAAGTCCCTTATTTAGTAATCAAGGTTGTTTTTCACTTGTCTATGACCTTTAATAATGTAAGATTGTATTCAAAGAAACCATCCAGGAGTGAATATATGACTACTATTGCTATGTTATCTACTAATATGTTTATATAGGGTTAAGAAAATCATCTTTAAGTCATGCTTTGTTTAAATCTAGGTAATCTATGCAAATTTGTATACTTCTATCCTTTTTTTTGACTCAGACTATATTAGCTGGCCAAGTGGGAAAGACAATTTCCTCAATGAACATAACCATTAGTAGCTTGGTCCCCTCTTTTTTTACCTTCTCAACTTTTACTAGGCTATTGGCATATGCTCATACATTGGAATGGTATGCTATGCTACTTCTTATTTATTCTCAACAAGTAATCATAGGTCCAGGCAAATAGCTTTCCATATTTCTTAATTAATCTCTCAAAATTTTCATCTTCCTTATAAGTTATATCGTAGGTATATAATATGTTTTATGTTTTTCATTTGAGCTAAGGTTAAATTGGTTAGTTTTAATGTAATTAATGCCAAAAATACTTATGTAATAATTATTAAATTGTATGCTACCATTAGGAAAAACATCGCACAAATTGGGAAATTCATTGTTCACTTTATTATAGAAGAGATCATTAACCTTAAATAGTTTGATAAATATAATTCATCATAAAAAAAGTTATGAATAAAAACTATCTACATTAGACATATTCTTGTCACTATTAGGTTGATCTTTTCAGTGATGGTGGGTTTTTTGCCAACCAGAAGCTACCTCTTTTCTTACTTTATAAATCACTAAACTCTCTAGATGCCTAGTTAATTACATCTAAAAAGATTTTAAACCTAGGCATGTATTTCCCCTCGATCACTGTAGGTTTTATTATCCCATTATACTTGGTCTTACCTTGCTTGATAAAGTAATCCTCAAGTTAATTCCATTCTTTCTTTTTGGTTTCATCACCTAGGAAATATTTAAGGTTATTGGTACCTTTTTCCCCTTTTACTTATATCAGTTTGACATTACATTATAAATGTTTTCCCAAACTAGTTCGGGGTAAAAAATTCATCTTCTTCATTATTTTAGAAATTAAGAGGTCTATGTAATCTTTATAAATGCCAACTACATGAAAACTAGTGAAGGGCCAGTTAGCAATTATGAAGGCTAAGATAAAGCATCAACTTTCATTTTAATTATAACTATCTTACCTTCATTACCAAACTTTATCAATTAATAGAGTGCAGAGGGAACTCCACCAAATTTATGGAACCAATAATGATCGAGCATAGCTAAAAGCATGGTTGACATGTCAATCACTTTAACTTAAACTCATCAATTACCAATCTCACCAAAACATTTGAGTAAAAATTCCTTTAACTTGCTTTTTTGTCTCATCGTATGCCTTCATGGTGAGTTCTAAAGGAGTTAAATCTTATTTCTTGATCCCTAATCATATGAGTATTTTCATGCATAGAAAAAGAGTGAAGACCTACCATTAACCATGGTATATGCGGTATTTTTACTATTAACTTCATCCTTGATAAAGAGTGCTCAGTTGTGCATTTATTATAACATCCAAAAATCCTAGAATCATGAATAGTGAATCTCAGGATTGTCAATAGTGACTTTTAGTAAATAAGCAGGGTTTTCTTACTGATCAAAAAGTACAAGTGATAAACATGCTGTGAGCGATCTTTGGCACAAAACTAAATACATTTAGATAGTTAACTACTAATAACAAGTATGCTTGGTAATAATGCTTTTTAAGGTGAATAGTTGTGACACCTCTTAGCCGGTGACTAGTCGGCATCAAGACTGGGTAAGGGGTGTGTGATGCCTAAAAAATCCTAGTGTTATGAATAGTACTTCCTAAGGCGTGAATAGAATTTCTTGATATCGAGGACACTAACCTTACTAAATGGGAGTACTAACCATAACATAAATATGGGTGAAATTTGAAGTTAAAATGAGGTCATTTAAGTGATTAAAAATGACTTCAAAGTTTTATGCCATTGTCACATGAATAGTGACTTAGTTTTAATTGAACTACAAAATTTTCAAAAGTTGCTCAAAAAATTCTGAGATTTATACAACCTGATACTTAAAAATTCTAATTACACCACTAGCACTAAAATTAGAATTTTTAGATATCAAAAAGTATTTTTATGAAAACCAAGTAACATTAAAACCAATGAATTTAATAGTTTTTCCTCATTTTTTAGCTTTAATTTTTGAAGGACTGTAGGGCATAATTATAAGTGAATTTTATGAATAAAATTCAAATTTAATTGGGTTAATAAAAGGAGGCAAATTTAGGAAAAAATGAAGAAAAATTCATTTAAAAAGAATAATTTTTGAATTCTTTTAAATAGTTAACAAATTCTTTTTTAATCTCTCCCTCTTCCCTCTTCATTAAAGCCGATAGCTTCTTTGTCATCTCCCCTCTATTTTTGCTACACTTTCTCCCACTTAAGCTTAGTTTTGTCTCATTAAAAATATTTATGGTGCCTTCACACCCTCTAACACCTCTTGAAAAAGTAATTCGTGGTAGGAAATGCTTGAAATTTCTAATTTCTAACCCTCGAGAATAGTAACCATTTTCAGTTTAGGTGAGTTTTTTTAGATTTCTAGTATTTTTCCTAGGTTTTACAAGTGCCCAAGAGCTCTTTACCATTTTAGATTTTAATTTTGAGCTTAAGTTGAATTATTACAGATTTTTTAAGGTTTTCTAATATTATGTTATGGAATTTTGACAAAACTTAAGAAAAAGGGAAATCGAAGGTATAAATAGGCCTTAGGGTTCCATTTTAACATCCTTGATATATGTAATTAAAAGAAATTGTGCATTATTAACTTAGATACATTAAATTCCATAATATGCTTAAAATGTGATAAATGGCAATAAATGCATTATCTAAGAAATGTGAAGTATTTATTGTGTTATATGGCTTTCATAATGTGTGATTATATGTTTTAGAGGATGAGAAGTAATTAGGAATCATGGAATATGGATATTATGTTGTAATGCCATAATGTACACAATATATAGAAAATGAAGTCTGAAAAGCTTAATAGAGCAATCGAACTTATTTAATCATGAAAATAATATTATTCATTTTAATTGGCATATGCTAGAATGTTTGGAAGTTCATAAATGATTATAGGAGTCATAATCCCCAATATATGTATAGTTGTGCTATGTATGTATATTAGGGAAAATGATGGGTTTATACATGACAATGAGCTCTAAGCATGACCTATGATAATTTAAATGTGTTTTGAATCATGAATGAGGTTGATATGGTATTTGAGGCAATGACTTATAGGTTGGCTGAATGGGTTGGGATGCTAACCTTATATGTATACTACATAAGAGGATTAGTTATACGACATGTTAAGTGATGACTAAATAAGAATATAGTAAAATTTTTATATACATTTACATAATGGCATTCATAGTTGCATGCAAGTGTCTTTATACCAGAAGGCTTGATTGTTGTGTCATTTTTGATAACTTGAACAAGTAAGCAACAATGTGCATAAATAGTGTGTATTGTAATGAGAAATCATGTTGATCAAAAAGGGTTTGAAGCTTGGTAGCTGAATGGTCTAGTTGGCCATATAAGTTAATGTTTTGAATTTTACAAGATTGTAGGTATAAATATGGGAATTTTTGGCCTAATATATGGTATGATATGCCAATGCATGCTATAATATTACATATGGCTGAATGAGCCTTTCTAAAAATGCTTGTTCATATGAAACCATAAATATAAAATTGGTGCATCTACTTGTCAAACTTATTGTGCTTATGGCTAGACATGGTTAAATGACATATGTATGAAATTTAGGGCCAAATAGGTTGTAAAACCAATATGAACATAAAAGTGGTGTTTAAAACTAAATAAGCCATAATACGAGCAATCTGATGAGCATTAAGGCAACTTATGCCCTCAAATGAATGTTAAAATGGAAAATACACAGTAATAACCATAAATGGTATGAAAATTGTACTTTAAAATTGTGTGCAGGATGAATATGGCAAAAAGGCATGTTGAAAGGTACATGATGACTAAAATAATGTTTCAATGTAATTGTCTAGTTTTTGTCACTCGATGACTAAATGAAGTAAGCTAAAAGCTATATAATCTTAATTAAGATGGTAAAACTACAACTTATTAATTTTGGCCCATGTGATGCAACAACCTTAGAATGGATAGGTTGATTGGTCAGCTAGGGGACATAGCAGCTTCTAGGGCATTTTTATGCCTAGATTATGTATCCAAGGGTTTACTATATGTCTTACCAATGGATTATATTATGATATTTAGATCTATATGGGTGCAACTATTGTAAGATTACATAGATGCCACTGCACATTTCTATATGGGTGTAGCCACGTATGTTTGGATAGTACTACACATTTTCTTATGCTGGTGTAGTAGTCGTCAATTCAAAATATGGGCCACTGCACATTATTAATCCTATTATCTATAGGTTTTGTGGTTATCCAAAATGGTCTTAAAAGAATAAGGCAAATATAAAACTTGACCTATAATATGTGTTATACTAGTTAAATGGTAGTTTTATGCGATGAGTGAAATAATGTTGGTTTGCTTGTGATACATACTTGATTCTTGGTTACCTACTTGCCATATCAGTGGTGCGAATGTATATATATATGATGAATGTTATGTGATAATAAAATGGCATAACATAATTTGCATGAATAACATGAATGGCATTAATTGTTCACATACAAGAATGTTAATTAGCCATATATGACATGTTAATTATGGCTTAACACAAGTTGTTTTGATTACACCACTAAGCATTCACTTAACACATCATTTGTTTATGATGTGTAGGTAAGAAGACATTTTGAGAACCAAGCCTCGAGACATTAAGAGTATCAAAAGAAGGCTTTTCTTTTGGTAATGATATGTTAAATAATATAGTTATGTGATGTATAGGTTAGGCACTCAATGTTTTATATGTATAGGAAGTGGGCCTAAGTTGTATTGAAGTTAATCTTTTGGATTTTAAAGTTTGTAAACTCTTATAAACTATTTAAAATTATGTATTGCTCTACGGTATCTCTTTCTGATGTTAAGATATCTTGATATTGTGTTTGTGTGTTATTGGAGTGATCAAAGGATCACATAGAGTTATAGATTGTGTGTGCATGATATATAAGTGCATTTTTATTGTACAGGTTACTATTAAAACCCGATACAACTATTATGTTGTTGGAATTTCGACATGAGGATTCTCAATTTTTTTTTGAATATGTAACACTATTTAAAAATTTTTTGAAAACCCATATTTTTACAAGTGAAATTTTTTAATAAGAATATTTTATAACAAGTAATAGTAGTAGAGTTTGGATGTCTCAATTTGCATGCACTCATTTGTTAGGCTCAATGACCGACTAGCATCCGGACCGGGTAAGGGGTTTCATATTTAATGTTATCAGAGCTCTAATTTAGGCATTCCTAGTTAACATATGAGTGTTATAGAGTTTAGAGTATACATCATATGACTTTTAATGTCAATGCTCATCAAATTGTTTTTTTACCTACAGATATGTTGAGTGCTTCAGCACAACATAGCAAGGAAAAAGTCGAGAGTCATACTCTGACTACCATAGCACCTGAGATTGCAAGAGTTGGGTTTATGTCAGTTAATGCAGTAGGACATGCACCATCTATAGGACAAGCTCTACCAGTGTTCCTACAAGAGATGCTCTAGTTACTGAGGCAAGCTACAACTACTGCTCCACCACCAACACAGTAGCAAGAGGTTTTATTAGTTCTCCAGAAGACATATCAAGAGAGTGAAGAAAATATGAGCCAAAGATTTTAAGGGAGAAGCCGAGATAGAGCCTAGAAAAGTATAATACTAGTTGGATTGTGCCAAGAAGATTATAAAGCAAATGTGGTGCACACCTAAAGAAAAAGTAATATGTGCCACTTCACTTTTACAAGAAGAGGCATCCCAGTGTTAGAGGATTTTATTGAGTATAAGATTAAAGATTATATAACATGAGAGTTTCTCTTAGATGAATTTCATAAGAAGTGCATCACTGAAGATTATCTTAATGATAAGAGGTAACAATTTATAGATCTCAAGCAAGATCAGATGACCATAGAAGAATAAGAGAAGGAGTTCACTATGCTTAGTAGATATGCTAAGGACACCATCACAATAGAGGCAGACAAGTACAGGAGATTTGAGAAGGGTTTGCATATTGACATAAAGTCTCAAGTAGTACTAATAAAGATTAAGGATTTCTATCAGTTAGTATCAGTGTACCGATCTATTGAGAGAATACAAAAAGAGAAGAAAGAGTTCTACTAGAATAAGAGATTTACTAGTTAGGGATTATCTAGTGTTGATCTATAGTCAGGGAAGAAATAAAAAGGTTTTTAATTTAGTTATGCATAGTAGTCTTAGAAGCAAGGGTAGACATAAAAAATAGCACAGAGTGGTAAGAGTAAGGCTAGACAACAACAATCTCAAGTTGCTAGTACACTAGGGTTGATAGTTAGGAGCAGTCAAGTTCCTTAGTGTTAAACTTATTTTAAAAGGCACAAGGGAAAGTGCTAAAGGAATAATCTAGGTTTGTGTTTTAGTTATGGATAGTCAGGTTACATTTGTAAGGATTGTCCTAAGGGACAAAGTGTTATATAAAGATAGGCACCTATATATGTTAAAAGTCAAAAAAGAGGTTAAGGAGAGAGAGTTAAGGGAGCTCAGAGAGATAGATCAGAGTCCAGACATGAGCACAGAGCTCACGCCTAATAGTATACCATTAGAGCTCAGGAAAATGCTGATGAGCCAGATGTTATAGCTGGTATTGTTCTCCTCTTTGACTCTTTAGTTTTAGCTTTAATTGATTTGAGGTTTGTAGATTTATATGTTTGCACATCATGGTTATGAGATTAGGGGTTAGTTTTAGAACCACTTAACCGAGAGATTATGGTTAGTAACCCCATAAGCTAGTATGTGGTAGTTGATTGAGTAAAAATTGCCCTTTAAAAATACAAGACCATCAGTTTATTACTAACTTGATAGAACTACCTTTGTTGAATTTGATTTAATACTGGGCATAGGCTGGTTGTCTAATTATCAAGTAGTTTTAGATTGTAAGCATAAGAGGTTGACTCTCCAGGTTGATGACATGTCTAGAATCACAGTTATTGCAGAGAGGATTAACTTCTTATCTAATGTAATATCTGCAGTCATGCTTAAGTGGATGATAAAGAAAGGTTGTTAGGCATATCTTGCCTATGTAAATAACACTAGAATAGAAGAACCAAATGCTAGTAGCATACCAGTTATGGCTAAGTTTGTTAATGTTTTTCTAGAAGAATTATCGGGTTTACCTCTAGAAAGAGAACTTTAGTTCATTATTAAAGTTCTACCAAGTACTGCTTAAGTATCTATAGCACCGTATCAGATAGTGCCATTTAAATTAAAGGAGTTAAAGGTGCAGTTACAAGAGTTGTTAGATAAGGCCTTCATTAGAACAAGTGTTTCACCATGGAAAGCACTAGTTTTATTTGTTAAGAAGAAAAATTGTTCACTTCGATTATGTGTGGATTACCAATAATAAAATAAAGTGATCATTGAGGACAAGTATCCTGTACCACAGATCATTGATCTATTTGATCAGCTCATAAGGTCAGAGTGTTCTCTAAGATAGATTTGAGATTCGAGTACTATCAATTAAAAATAAAGGAATTAGATGTGGTGAAGGCTACTTTTAGGATAAGGTATGGTAACTATAAGTTCTTGGTAATGCAGTTTGGGCTTACTAATGCTCCTATAACTTTTATAGACTTAATGAATAGAGTCTTTAAACCTTACCTTGACTAATTTGTAGTAGTTTTTATAGATGATTTTTTGATTTATTCAATGAACATAGAAGAGCATGTATAACATTTGACAACAGTTTTTTAGATTCTGAGAGAAGAAAAACTTTATGCCAAGCTTAGTAAATATGAGTTTTGGTTAAGTGTAATATCTTTCTTAGGACACATAGCATCGGCCAATGGTATTTGAGTTAATCCTAATAAGATTGAAGTAGCGATAGAGTGGAATCAACCTATGAAAACTAAAGAGATTAAAAGTTTCCTCAGGTTGGAAGGTTTTTTATAGACATTTTGTTAAGGGGCTTTCATTAATAGTAGCCCCTATGACATGGTTATGAGGAAAGATGTCCAATTTGTTTGGGATGACAAATGTTAGGAAAACTTTGATAACCTTAAGGCTATGTGGATAGAAGCTTTAATTCTTATATAGCCAATTTTAGGGAAGGACTTTACCATATTTAATGATGCATCTCTCAATGAGTTAGGGTGTGTTCTAATGCAAAATGGCAAGGTTGTTGCCTATGCCTCAATACAGTTGAAGCCACATGGGAAGAATTACCCTATTCATAATTTAGAGCTTACAACCATTATGTTTGCTCTAAAAATCTAGAGACATTATATTTATGGGTAGAAGTGCTATGTCTACACGGATTATAAGAGTTTTAATTATCTTCTTACACAAAAGGAGCTGAACTTGAGATAGAGGCAATAGATGGAATTGATTAAAGATTATGACTGCTTAATTGATTACCATCCGAGAAAGGCCAATGTAGTGGTAGATGCTCGCAGCAGGAAGTTTATGTCAGCTATTAGAGCTATGCATATTTGCCTGCAACTTATAGGTGATGGTGCTCTTTTGGCTGAGATGTAAGTTAAGCTTAGTTTGTTGCAACAAGTGAAAGAGTTTCAGTGTGATGACTATAGATTGATAAGTGTTATAAGTGCTATAAAAGAGGGGAAGTCGATAGAGGATGATATTAAAGGAGATAATTATTTGTACTACCATGATAGGATCTATGTACTAGATGTGGAAGAGTTAAAAAAGCATATTCTATAAGAAGCTCATAATGATCCTTATGTTATGCATCCCGGTATCACTAAAATGTATTAGGATTTAAAGCTTTCTTATTGGTGGCTAAGACCAAGTGTCTTACTTGTTATTAGGTAAATGTAGAACATTAGGTTTCTTCTAGGTTGCTTCATCCTATAGCGGTTACAAAATGGAAATAGGACATTATCACAATGGATTTTATGGTTGGGTTACCTATGATAAGGAGTAGGCGTGATTCGGTTTGGGTGGTTGTGAATTATTTGACCAAGACTACTCATTTTATACTAGTGAGAATGGATTACTCCTTAGAAAAGCTAGCAGATTTATATATGGATAAGATAGTCAGATTGCATAGAGTGCCAACTTCTATTATATTAGATCAAGATCTAAGGTTCACATAATGTAATGCCCATAAGTCAAGGCTCTATGAATAGTATCACAAAGGTTCACAAGGCTCGAGGTAGGGTACTGGTCATGAAACTTTGTAGGGGCTATAAAATGAAGAAATTGACTTAATTTGAAGATTTACCAGAACCAATAAATTATTTTAAGCTATAATTTAGTGGGTCTTAGGCTTAGATGGAGTCGAGCCGAGAATAACCCAGGATATGCCCGAACAGACATGAAAATACCATATCCTGAAGGCTAAAAATTCCCTTGAGTCTATTAGTGAAAGAATTTTTGAATTTTGAGGTTTTTAATTTTCTTAATTTTAAGCTTTGCATGTAAATTGAAGTTGTTGGTTAACTATCTTATTAGTGGAATTTGGTCATGAAATTTTATAAGCCTCTAAATGGGACTAATTGAGGATTTTTTAAATAAACATGATGATTTTGGGAGGTTAGTGTGTTTTTTAAAAATTTCCTAAAGTTTCTACCAAAATTAAGCTTTTTCGGGATGCTTGGGTGGCATTTAACCCCACCCGTGCCACCTCAGCCACTATATAAACCCCTTAGTGACACTTAAGTGGCCATTCACCACCCTTTCTTTCCTTTTTCTTCCTTCCTTCACCATTCTAATGCCAGTCCTTCCTTTTATCAACCATTTTTATTTCTTTTTGCAAGTTTTTCTCTTCCTAATTACCATAAAAAAGTTATGTTAATATGTTGAGAATTGAATTGTGAAGGAATTGAAAGCCATAGGAGTCCCTAAAGCTTAAAGAAATTCAAGGATTCACTAAGTGTACATCTAAAGGGTGCTAAGAACCAACTTTTGATGTGTAAGTGTTTCTACCCTTTTTAATTTATTTCCTAGAGGACTTTGTCATTCTAAGAGTGACTATAGTCTTAGAAGTTAATTTGGGGACTTGTGTGATTTTTTAAGGAATTTTGAATGGGACATGGCGTGTATGGAGTAGTGAAGAAAAGTGAAGTGTGATTTCGCCTCCTTCAAGCTTAAAGTATGGAATAGGTCTATTTTAATAGAAAGGTATGTGAATTTAAGGCATTCAAAGCATGGACATTAAAATTCCTATGCAATAGGCTTAGAATCCTTGTATGGAAATGGTGGAAAACATAGCTAAAGTGTGTGTAATAGGGAATTAGGCATACTTTTTATGTTAATTATGCATGGAATATATGCTTGGCATGGTAATTTAGGGAAATAAAGGCAAGAAGGGGCTTGGTCCTCTTTTGGTTGAGAGGGTTTTGTAAGGGTGTGTGTGTGTGGATATGACTTGTTAAGATGATTTTGGTATAGAATCTAAAGTGTTTGACATGGAAAATGTGTGAATTATAATTAAATGTAGTGAAATTAGGAATGGTGGTAATAGGCTTTAGTATGGCCAGGAGGTTGCTTGGCATGGGGTACTTGGTATATGGTAGGTTATTATGACAATTTGTGTGGCAATTAACTTGTTAGTGATGGAATTATAGGTGTAGGTGATGAAATTGGTAAATAAGGCTTATGTGTGTGTGTGTACTAAGTAAGGCCAAGACATGTCAAAGGTGTGCAATGGCCTTATTTTCATGGCAATGGCATTATATGTGTGTAAGCGTGCTTGTGTCATGCTAAAATATGTGTATGTGTGCTTGAATGTGATTAAAAGCAAGTGTATGGAAATTTAAGGACATTGGTCAAGAGGTATGCAAGGCTAAATAGCATGAAAATAAGGTATGGAGCAACATGTATGTGTAGGATATGGCATGACATATTTTGCATGAATTTTGCAATGTTTATATGGCATGACCTAGGTGAAAATGCATGAGTAATAAAGCATGAAAGGTATGGAATTAGGGTATCTTTTAATTTAAGAAATGTCATGGAGAATAGCATTGAAATTAGCCTAAAATAATGGGTTTAAAATAGCTTTAAAATAAGCTAATTATGGCATGAAAATGAGACTTCAAATTTAAGCCATTTGTGATGCTTAAGTGGAAAGAGATAAAGGTTTCTTGTATGGCTATTTAAGTGGTCAAATTGTACTTGGCTTTAGGCCTATGAAAGTGTGGACAAATAAGTGCAAATGGTGCTAAAAAATGATGTAAAAATGGCCTAAAATGGCTACTACAAAACTGTAAAAATGACCTATAACTATCCCGTAAAAATTATTTTTGGGACTATGTTTGAAATGATCATTTAACATAGATATAAATGGACTAAATTAATGGATTAGCATGGATTTAATATAACTTTAATTTTTCCTAAGACAATGATACAAAATAATTTAGAAAAAATTGACCCAAAATTGTCTAGTAAAGGTAAAAATGACCTATAACTGTCCAGGTTAAAAATCATTTGTCTAGAAAAATTAATAACTATCTGCTTTCCACTTTAAAATATTATAAATAGATGATTAGTAAGCTAATAAGTATAAAATAAAGTTAAATGGCTCATTAGTTAGACACCCACTAGATGGGTTAACTAGTCAACTTAGGCCGGTGCAGCGATCAAGGTCCATAATTGGGCCACTACACTAGTCTGTAGGGCAGACCACTATACTGCTAGCATTATTTTCTATATATCAAACTAGGCTGGTGTAGTGGCAAAGGTCCCTAGAGGGGCCATTATACTAGTCTGCAGGGCAGATGGATAATTTGACATGATAATAATGATAAATTACCTTAAGAGATCTACAGGTTGATCCATATGTTCAATTGCTCATTTCTAGGAGGTTCATATGAACTGGTCCCTATGGCTATATCAGGCTGATGTAGCGGTCGAGGTCCAAAATATGGGCCACTGCACACTTTTTTCAGTTCCCTCTTGATCTAGTGTCTATAAGTGTCATCTACTTAGTTAGGCATATAAATGGAATTAAAGCAAAGTAAAATACAAGTCTAAAATGATTAATGACAACTTATGTTGAGAAATTTAATAAATAAATCATAGTGGTATTTTGGTAATTAGTGGATAAAATGGCATATCACCTAAATAGCATAAATCACTTGACATATCATTTATACATTGCATTTTGACTAGTACACTATCATTGCACATGTGCCTGGGTATTTAACATGATTCGAATGGTTTAAATTTATCATTGAGTTTTATACTCAGTGTACCCATGTTATGGTGTGCAAGTAGCAAGGACAAGCAAACTAGCCTCAAAGATCATGCAGTGTAGCAATAACAGTGTTGAAGGGTAAATAGAGTTTCTTTTAGTTGGGTAGTGGCACTCATGTAACTATTATAGGTATATGTCAGCATGCTTAGAAGCTACATTGTCTTTATATGTCCATAATTATAAGAACTAGGAGTGTCGTACTTAATTAATTGGCTTGATAAATGACTTTAAATATGAATCTTGCCAAATGTGGGCCTGAGGCCCTATATGTTGCTATGTGTGACTGATATGTGTTGAATGTTTGATTTGGGGGACTAGAAGGGTCCATAAGGAGGTTGATGGGTCATATTATCTTTAGAAGTGATTTTACAAGTGAAAAAAATTATCTGAATGTCCTCGGGTAGCTATTGTGCTGCCTAAATTTTTCCAAACATAAGAATGGTCTATTAAAGGAATTCTAGTATGAAAATGACATGATAAGATATAATGTGGAGTTAGATACCTAATTTAGGACTAGTCTGATTAAATATTTGGATTTCAATAAGTGTTAAATGAATGGACCCTAGGGAAATCTAAGGATGGGTGACCCATAGGAAGTGCACCAGTTATCGAATTTCCTCTAAGATCTGGTAGGGGGCGTCACACATCGAGGTTTTAGAAGAAACTTCATAATGCCTTAGGTACTTAGCTGAGCTTTAGTATAACATTCCATTTGCAAAACTAATGAACAATCAAGATGGTCATAGAGATTCTCGAGGATATGTTGAGGGGTTGTGCATTGGAGTTAAAAGGAAGCTGGAACTGATATTTGTCCTTAGTTGAGTTTGCCTATACTAGCAGTCATCAAGCGAGTCTAGGTATGGCTCTTTATGAGGCTTTATATGAAAAAAAGTGTAGAATACCATGGTGTTAGAATGAGTTCAGTGAAACTTAGCTCATGGGGCTAGAATTAATACAAGATGCAGAAGAAAAGGTGAAGATCATTAGAGAGAGGCTAAAGGTAGCTTCTGACAAACAAAAGTCCTATGCATACTTAAAAAGGAAAGAGGTGGAATATGAAGTGGGAGACAAGGTTTTTCTCAAGGTTTCACCTTGGAAGAAGGTTTTGTGATTTAGGAAGAAAGGGAAGTTGAGTCCTAGTTTTATTGGCCCATACGAGATCATAGAACATGTGCGACCAGTAGCCTACAGACTAGCTTTACCTCTAAAATTACAGCAGATCCATGATGTCTTTCATGTTTCCATGCTCAGAAGATATAGATAGATCCCCTACATATGATAACAATGGAAGAGATTGAGGTTAATCCCAACCTATCTTATAAAGAAAAACTAGTGAGGATTCTAGATAGAAAGGTTAAGGAACTGTGGAATAAAATCATACCCTTGGTGAAGGTTCTCTGGAAACACCATGGGGTGGAAAAAGCTACCTAGGAGATGAAAGTTCAAATGAAAGAGCAATATCCATAGTTATTTGAACCAGGTAATAATTTAATGTCGAGGATGACATTTACTTAAGAAGGGAAGAAATGTAACACCCCAAAAATCTTGATAATTATGAATAGTACTTTCCCAAGGCGGATAGTTTTCTTGAGACCTGGGATGCACTAAAGCCAATGGATGAAAGTATTAATCATAAAATAATTTTGGGAAAAGTTTAAAATTAATTGAAAGTTATTTAAGTGGTTAAAAAATGCTAAGAAAGTTTTTATGGTAGTGTCTCGGGAATAGTGACCAAGGCAAAGCTGAACTGTAAATTATTTTCAAAGTTGTTTGGAAAATTTCAAAACTTATACGACATGATACTTAAAAATTTTAATGAGTCTAATGGCACTAAAATTGGATTTTTAGATATTAGAGAGTAATTTTTCAAAAATTGGATAACATGAAAAATAGCGTATTTAATCAATTTCCTCATTTTTTGAGCTCAAAATTTTAGAAGAGTGCGGGGCAAAATGAGAATGAATTTATTAAGTAAAATTGGCAATTAATTAGGTATGGAAAGAGAAGGAAAATTGGGGAAAAAGGAGAGAAAATGAATTAAAAATAATTAATTTTTAGGGAGTATAAATAGTCAAATTTAAAAATGAAAAGTTAACATTTTCTACAACACACTACCTCCCTCTCCCTCACTAGAAAAGCCAATAGCTTTTCTTCATCTTACTTCTCTATTTTTCTTCAAGATCCTCCCTTTTAAGCCTAATTTTCCACTACCAAAAATTCTTTTAGGGCTTTTACACCCTCTAGAACTCCAGGGAAGCGAAAATTATAGGAAAAATAGCTTGAAATTCTTAATTTTTTGATCTCATGAATAGTAATACACTTTGGTTAGGGTAAGATTTTTTGACTTTAGTTATTTTTCCTAGGTTTTAGGGGTGCCCA
>CANXYI010577326.1:0-13827 GCA_948208565.1 Hura crepitans
ATGGAAATGATTAAATGATATTTTTAAGGGAAATTACACATGGAATGAATCCCACCATCCATGTGTTAATGCCTTTTTTTTAATCCTAGCCATCCATTCTTTATATAAATACCTAAATATTAATAAACTATTCATTTTTTGGGCAAAATTTCCTCCCTAAAATCCCTTCCTTAGCCAAAATCAACACTTGGCTTTTACACAATTTTTGCAACTTAATATTTATCAAATAATTACTAAAGATTATAGTTAAAGGGAAAGGGATAAGAGGAAAAAAAGGATGGAAGGAGGAGGTTAAAGGCTCAAATCCATGTAAGTATAATACTCCCTAATGTTATTAATTCTATGGATTATTTAGAATATATTAGTGAGTATTTTAATAAGTGATTAAAAAATGTATGATTAATGGTTTTTTTAATGGAAATTTTTTATGAGGAATATGGTTATGGAGTTGGTGGAATTTGAAGGATGGATAATGGAAAGATGAAAATGAAAATGAAGATTATGAGGAATTAAGCTAATAAGGTATATGTATACTAATCCTACAGACTTTAGTTATGAACTTTACTTGATGGTGTGTATGGAAGTGTTGAGGTTTGATATTATACTTAGTAATGTGAAGGTGATACATTAGGCATGTAAATTGTGTTTAAATGAAATGATAAAATTGTGAAATGATTGAAAAGAAAATTATAAGTGAGAAAGTAATAAATGTAGAAACTTATATGGGAAAAAAAACATTAGATAAATGTCAATTAAATGGAATGGGTAACCTAAATAGTGCTTGGTAAATCATTGAATGTGGAAGGACAATGAATAAAGAAATTGAGATATTTCAAGGTGAACACTATATTTGATCAAAATTGATGTATGAATAACAATGGAGTGTTTTTATGATGCTGCTAGAAATTGTTATATAATATGCCTAAGTGAATATTATAGGTAGGAAATAGTTGAGTATAAAATTATATTTTAGTGAAATTATTAGTAAATCTTATGCAAAACTCAAAAAAAGCTATTAGAATGTATATATGCAAAATTAAATAAAACAATATGTGGTGCCTAAATATGTTTATCATTAAGAATATAGAGTCAATAAGGAAATAATATAATGTACATACAAATACACATACACACATGCACGCATGCGCACACACACACAAACACACACACTCACACACACGCACACGCACACACACACACATACACACACACACACACGTATATATATATGTACATATATATACACACACAAAGACATGAAAATATAAAATTAATTATTTAAATTAAATTAAGTCTAATTAAAAATATTCAAATAATACTTGAGGAAATTATTAAATTAAAGTAAAAAATACAAAAATACAAAGCATTAGTATTTGAATGAAAATATATATAGAAAAATGAAGTGTTTGAATATGAAGAAATTTAAGAATATCAATAAGAGTAGGAATTAATTACATAATTAAGTGAATAATGAATAGGTACATGTGATCGGAATTTATATGATGGATATGGAATACTTAGTGGAATTATGGACAATTTTGTTATAAAGTGTAATTTAATATTTACATTGATGTTAGATAAATGTAGAATATGATTAAATGGCAATTACTTGCATTAATATAACATGTACATAATAAATAAATTTATAGCAAATTTATCCATAAGGAATAGAAAATAAAATATGAAAATTAAAGATATTTCAAAATAATTAGGAAACTACTCAAAATAGGTTCAATACCTTGAAGCAATAAATACCTAAAATATAATAACATGTGCAAAAGTAAAAATATTTTGGTAAAATAAATTAATTTGAGGAGATAACAGAGAAAAATAAGACATATGTATATGTGTAAATGAATAAAGATCCTGCATTACAATAATAATAATAATAATAATAATAATAATAATAATAATAATAATAATAATAATAATTGAAGATATAAGAAAATGATAGTTGAATTATGAATGGAGAAGGTTATTTTATAAACATTGAGACATTATTAACCGAAGAAATGCATGGTGATAAATAAATAGTAAAGTAAAGGGATATATAACTGGGAAAGAGATTGATATGCATATAAGAACTGATAAATGTAGTAATATGTAATTGCATAGAGGATAAGACTACAAGGTAGAATAGGAATTTAAAGAAAGTCTAAAACACAAATTTTAAATTGTTAAGTATAATGAATATGTATGTGTTAAAAGTAATATTGTTGTATTGTGGGTCAAACATTATTATGCTTAAAGAGATCACATGAAATGATATGTTATGATGAGAATTTATGGAATTTGTATTTATATGATTAAGTGGCTGAAAGATGAAGTTGAAGTTTATTAGGAACTTGATTTAATTTCTTATGATGTTCAAATGGACCAGAAATAAAGTACAAGGGAAACATAACGAGAATTAAGAATAACCTATATGAGTCGACAACCTAGACTATATAGGTTGACTAGTCAACTAGGGATAGATAGCAACTACTAAGGTACTTTCGTGTAATTCCATGCTGGTACAGCAGTAGTAGGGTCTAATGGGGCCACTGCACATACATTCATGACATATATATATCTTATGCTAGTGCAGTAGTAAAAGGTCCAGTAAGGCCACTGCATAATCTTATGTTGGTGCAGCAGTAGTAAGGTCTAGTAGGGCCATTACATAATCCAATCCTAGTGTAGTGGTAGTAAGGTCTAGTAGGGCCATTGCACAAATGCTAGTGTAGTAGCAACAAGGTCCAGTAGGGCCATTGCATAATTCCATGTGGGTGTAGCTATAGTAAGGTCTATTAGGACCACTGCACATATATTTATACTGGTGCAGCAGACATAAGGTCTAAAATATGTGCCTCTTAACACTTGATGTGACCCTTAGGGTCGATATCCCATATTCAATATTGAGTTGTTATTTGTCAAATATAGGCTGAAATAAGTAAATGATAAGATTATATTGTTAATATATTGATACATTTAATATGAGTAATATAAGACATTAATAAGATATTATGAATAGTGTTTGAAATGAAAGGTTTATAATAGATTTTATTATTGATAACATATCAAAATTAAGCCAAAACATACTGAGATGAGTGCAAATAGTGGATTTTATTATTGATATATACATAAACACACATATATAAATAATTATAATATATTTTAGATGTTATGTATGAATAGTTGAATACATATGGTGCAAGTATTATTTATAACATATTAAGAGAAAAATCAAATAGTTAAGTAGTAATGCAAATAAGTATATATAAATTGGTAAAAGGGAAGCACTTTGTTGAATAAATGATGTGACACCCCTCACTCAACTGGGTAGGTGGATCTAAATGAGAGATGGCATATTGTGTCACCTCCTACTCAAACTATTACAAGTCTGAATAAGAGATGGCATGTTAACCAATTTTACTACTATCTTTTTGCTAACCTTGTTACATGCTTATATCATGAGCATTCAGAGCCTATATCTAGCTTTAACCTGATTATTATGGGCATGAATATATAAGGTTATAATGTTTTATTTTAACAAAAATTTATCTACATAACAGTTGTCTAGTGACATATCCTAAAATAAACTTATGAAAAGAACACTTCTATAATAGTCATAGACTCAAACTCAATCATCTAGGCCTTTCAAACTTGTCAATCTCATCAATCAACACATAAAATCATTAGTTATATCTCAATCACAACCATCATTACAATCTCAATATCACATAATAATCATGTATTTCTAGTGTTTGCTTATTAAGTTTACATTAACAAAGTGCCTTGAAAGGCTAAATATATAGATCACTATATTAGACCCATTCCCTACATATATATATATGAGTGCCACTACTATATTTGCATCACACAAAAGATATACAAAAATATTCTAACTAAAAGGTTGCCTTGACTATATTACCATCTTTTGAGGCTGGATCTGAAATTGAGCCTATCCACCTCCTATGCATCAAGAAAACACTATGCTCTAAGCATAATGCTTAGTGGTGTATTTGATAAAACATGCATACATCAATTCATGCATTTATAACACTTATGCATTTAAACATAAACGTTCTATTCAACTTTTATATTTATTTCATGGTTATGTCTTTACTAGTTGATTCATTCCAATTGTTACTTTATTATTAATTGTATAAATTTATAGGTTTATGCAAGTTTAATCCTTTCTTATGTGTTCATACATTCTTATTTAATCATGTGTTCACTAATCCAAATAAATTATGGAATTTAGATTAAGTCCTGAGTAATTTACTCAGTTGTTACCTATAACTGTTATTTATCCTTTTTTTATTATGTTATGTTGCATTCATTCCATGCATATTTTTAGCCCATATTTAGCAAGCATGTGTACACATACTAGATAGTGGGGTCAGACTATGCAGTGATCTATATTATAGACCATAGTGCTATTACACCAGTAAGGTAACCAAGTATAAGGAGCTCTAATATAATTAATATACACTGACTACAAAGGTCTTAATCCTAACCACAAAGGTCTCCAAACCACGATGGTCCCAATATTGTGATGGGAAATGGGCAATTATTCACTGAAATGCCCTAGAGCTATTATCCCTTAGTTAACTGGTCAACCTATCTAGCAGGCTATCTACTCATTATTTATCATTCATATGCTTTATATTCCCAATCTTATGCCATTTCTAACCATATGTCCAGGTAACAATGTTAAAAAGATATCATAGCATATATCTCATCACATTATTTTCACTGTGCACATTTAATATTCATTCTCATACATTATCAATGTCCATTTACTATTCCATGCTTACTTACTTAAAATCCCATTTTTAATATGCACATTGTCCTCCACTATTCCTCATGCACACCTTAATTATTAATTTTATTAGTATGCTTAGTTTCTATTACTAACATATATATGTTACACATATAATTTCATACACATGTCATCACACACATATATGTTTTATTCATTGCATGCACATTATTTTTGGAGATTGTTAATGTACATTCTTGGTATATGCTATGATTACTCAACCTAGGAAATTACACTATATATGGAAATTTAAAAAATTCCAACTATGTCCTCTAATTTGCATTTTATGTTCAAAAGTTTTAGTCTTTTGTATTTAGTTCATTTTCCCTCCATTTTCATTCTATTAAGCTCATTACTATTCTCTAAACCCTAAAATAACCTAGAGACCAAATTAGGGTTATCTTAATCCCTAAATGTACCCAAAACTATAAATGTACATCATTATAGAAATCACACAAATCACAGCTCAAGGCGTATATTTTATTGAATAAACTTATAGAGGTGTTCTATGACATCCCAAGATAGATCCTACAACCTTTTCTCACCTCAGTTCTTATGCCCATTCTTGTTCTCTAAATTCAATAATATGTCAAAAATTAGAAAAATTCATAGAAAAATATATACACATCCAAATTCAAAAATGAAAGCACAACTATAATCTAGAATGCCTCTAAATACCTAGAAAAATGTTTGTTTTTCAAATCGGGGTCTTGATTAGTTTAGGGGTTCAAAACCTTAAGCTATCAAAGCTCTATTTGTACCTCAAAACATCTATTTTTCATGAAATTGAAGCTAAAATTAGGCTCTATGCATCATGAGGATTGTTTTCCATATAATATTTGAAGATTTTTAGGAAAATTTAGGTGAGAATATGGAAAGAAAAGAGAGTAGAGAGAGTGGATGAGGAGGCATTAGCTTTTTGAGGTGGAGGGGAGAAAGATGAGCTTATTTGGTTATGATATACACACATAATCACCTTTTATACTAAGATGGTGAATGGTCTCGATCGTACCATATGGCAATTGGATGGTCCCAATTAATTCTATTTACATTTTAAGCTTTAAAATTGCAAAAAAAAAATTCTTAGAGGCCTCTAAAAATCATATATTTAGTGCCAAAAATTAATAAACTACTCAATTAAAAGACTTTTAAAATCATTGGTTGAAACTCCAAAGGGAACTAGGTTAATTATTCACTTATATAATTAAGAAATTTTGATTAAGATCAATTGACCTCAAAAAATTCCAATTCCCTCACCTTTGAATTATTTAGAATTTTATCCTTTTGGGTAAGCTATTTTCTAATCAGTCTAAGCATGTAACACCCCTTTCCTTTTTTGTGAGAAAACAAACATAGGATGTTACTTCCTAGAGGTTACCCGTCCTTGGATTTTCTTGAGCAACTTTCATTTAATTTCTAGTAATGTTTATCCTATTTAGTGTAAGAACTTTATTTAACAGAGCCAATGATTTGTGATACACTTCCTAGGCATATGGCATTTATATGCCTTGTTTTATGTCTAAATGTCAAGCCAACCTATTGACTTTAGCTATAACCCTTTCTATCTTATTATATGTCAACACGTTAACTGTCTAAGTATATAATTACCTAATGACCCGTAGAAATATGTGTGAGTACCTCTATCCACTAAAAATTCTCATTTAAAAAAGACATCTTACTAGGATAGTCTTCGGCTACACTACTAGTCACCACCCTTACCATGCCACTCAAACCTATTACTTGTGCATCAGACAATTGATATGCTATGTATACACTCACTAGTGAATTTAACCAAACATGTATTGTATCATAAACTCATTTAGACACACATTTAAGTATTTAATAATAGGCTAAATAGTAATCATGCTAGTACTAGTAGACTTTCTCTATCCTTTTCTTATACTCTATACATCTAAGTTACTTTTAGATGCAAGCTCTATGACTAGCTACGGTAACACCTATTAAGAATCTATCATGAGAATAACTATAATTCCCTTTTATTACATTTTATTAACTATTAACTTACGTTTTCACCTTCGTTCCACCTTCCTTTCCATGCCGTGCTTAAAATTCCATATGTATGTTTTTACTTAATATTTCTTTAAAACCTATTGTTATCTTATTTCGGTGATTTAATAGCTTATTTCACTGTTACTAAATTAGCCATATTGTTATTGTTATCATCCTTACCCATTGGATACTTAATGTATTTCATGTCTTATTTTTGTTATATAGCCTATTCAAGGATTATGTGTGAGGGGCTCACCCTTTTATGACCTATCCATCTCTCTATGCTTTTATTACCTATCTTATTTTACATGAGTCATTTACATTCTTTAGGATTTATCCCAAAATTCGTGTGTTTACTGGGTATTTTCTCATAGCTTATCTTTTATTCCTATTGATTTTATTCATAAGTTGTCCTAATTATATGCCTAAGGTACCAGTCCTTTTATTAATGTCATTAAATCTATTTAAGTTTATTAGTTATTTTAGTTATAACCTCTAAAGTTTGGGGAAAACTCTTAACCACTGGATATTAGGAATCATGTTATGTAATAGCCCCCATTTTAGGCCTCGATAGATACACCTACCTAGTTTGACAACTGGACAAATATCAGCCAGTACAATAGCCCACATTTTGCACCTCAACATCTATATATGCCCTTTGTCTGATAGCAAAGATCAGTTTCTTAAAACCTCCTAATATTAGAGTGGAAGATAGCAGGGATTAGTCCGTGGACCTCTCTATATATACAAAGACGATAGTAGGGATTAGCCCTATAGGACCTCCCAATATCCCAATACATCTCATGATACTCAACCCATCTGGTGGATAACAAGGATTAGTCCTATGGGACCCCTCAATATCTATAGTCATCAAGTGGGTAGCAGGGATTAGTCTATAGACCTCCCAATACCTGGAGCATGTAGGCTAAAACAAATGCTCAGTGACTGCACCTACCATAAATAGGATAAAATCTATTCAGACTTAGCCTCTAGCAGCTGCTAATCCTTAGTTGATCGGTCAACCTATTTAGTGTATACTCAATCAGTGGCCAATATCCATATTATTTTATCTTTACGACCATTGCTCATTAGTTTCATTATTTAGATATCCATAACAAGCACATTATCCTTATTTTATTAATCTACTAGTTTATAATTTAAACTATTCATTCAGTGTCATTCTAGTTCACTGATCTCCCTTATTCCTAACTCATATTTCATTTTCTTTGTTAACATCATTCATTTCTCTTTTATCTTATTTTTGTATCTTGCTTCTATTCCCTTTCTATGTAAAAGTGTACATATTTTTAATTTATTGTTATTTGTCTAAGAATATTTTATCTTCTTATTCCATGCTATCTCTTTTCCTTTACTATAGGATGGCAACTTATTTCCCCATGTCTGGTGTTTTACCTTTTTACTCTTAGGGTCTTAATAGTACCTTATTATTTGTAATACTCAATGTCAATCTCAGTGTATTATCATCATGCTTCTTGTAACAATTATACCATATGTCTATATTTAATGCCTTATCAAATATACTTTCTCTTTTATACCTAAATTCCATAAAATTATCATATGTTTATTCATTAAATTTTTGTCTATTTATAATTTAGGCATTAGTAGTATTTTATCTTGTCATATGATTTTATTCTTTAACACTTTTGAATGTGTAGCTCTACTTCCAACTTTATTTTAAAATTTAATCAACTTATCATTTTTCTCCTTTACTAGTCATTTATTTAAATTATTTCCATGTTGGTAGGACATAGTTATAAGCCCATTTCATCTGATTATTTTTATGGAATAGTTACAAGTCACTTTTATTTTACTAGATAGTTATAGGTCCTATTACATGATGTTACTATTCATTTGGTAATTCCTTTTACTATTTATTTAGTCATTTTCCATTTTTCTTTACATCATACCATTACACCTTAAGGTATTCCACACCATTAAACATTAATTCTATATTGTCATACCTAAATATCATTTATAACATAAATTCTTAAGTGACACATCTCAATTAAATTCTTAAACTTACACCTAACATTATACACTATACTTATTTTATACCATATCTTTACATGTCAATCTCACATTACCATCTTAATATACCATCTATTCATACCATGCACCTATGCACATGCCATGACATACATGTCATGCATTTGGTCATACATACAACACATGCTTCTATATACTTTTCACATCCAAAACACATCCGCATCATCTTATCTAGTCTAATTACCCATCTTAGCATGCATAACACTTCCAAATTACCATACACATATACATTAATACAACTTCCATACATGCCCACATGGTTATATTTCCAATCTTCTCTAAAATACAATAAAAGTTTCAGTTAAATTCACTTATAATGGGCTCTCAGTCATGTCGAAAGCACCTCAGAATCATTAAATTCATCTTCCTCCACCATTTTACACCATTTCACAAAATGGCATAACACCTTTGAAAATTCCTACAAAATTCCACATAACTCTAAATAGAAATTTCTCTTCACCCATAACATTACCATACCAAATACTATAAATGAAAAATTAAAACCCTAAGAAAAATCAACTTACTTACCAAAAGAGCACTATTCATCAAGTGCTCATATCTCATTTTCTAGGTATTCTTTTCTATTTTTGTCAGTTGGATTAGCTTTCAGGTATCGTGTAGGTTAAGATCTATATATGGATTATGGGATTTAGTGGTGGGAGGAGAGAGAAATGAAGAAAAATGAAAGAGGGAGGAGAAAGAAAATGGTGCCAATTTCTATGGAGATTTTGAGGGAGGTAATGGCTTTTGGCACATATGGCACTCTCATATGTGCAAGCCTATTTTTATTAGATAGGTGGATGGCTCGAATCGCACCATGTGTCGATCCAATAGCCCATTTTAACTCGATTTTTTAAACTTAAAAAATTCAAAATAATTTCTTTATACCTCCAAAAATAATGATTCTAGTGCCACTAATTCTCAATATTGCCCATTAAGGGCCCCATAAAATTTCAAGTCAAAACTCCATCAATAACGAGGGTTAATATTCACTCGCTTAATTCAAAAATTCCAAATAATTATCAAACGACCTTGAAATATTAGAATTCCTTTTCCAATAGATTCATTGGAATTTTTAAGCTTGAGGGTATGATATTTTTGGGTTTATCCGAGCACTTCCTATAGCTATCCCAGCATAACCTTAACTAAAGTCATTACTCACTAGTTCTTAACCCGAATTAATTTATTGGTTTGGATAAAATTTTTAATTCACTCTTTTCATCATTTTTTGGTCAATAAAACTTAGGTTAACTAATACCCCTTTTAGCTACTATGTGACCTTTTAGTGTCCTAGATGACACTATATCATGCTCAGAGAATACTTTGCACAAAATGATAATTTTTCGGGCATTACAAAGCATATCCTAGGTAATTCCCATAATGATGCAAACTAAGGTCACTGTTCACTAATATCAGTATAAAATAATTTATTAGTTCTACTAAAAGTTATAATTATTTCCTTTATATTGTTATTTTTCCAATTAAAGTTTTATGAGCAGCACTCCTTTTTGGCTTCCTTAGTATAACCCAATTACTCAGGAAACACTACTGATGCCATAAAAAGTATTATTCACAAAACTAAGATTTTTAAGTATTTTGGATGAAGATAATGTGGAAATTATAATTGTGAAAAAAAAAGAAAGATATGGATATATGTAGTGAATAGAAATGATATGATATAATATAATATAGTCAGATTCGAGTAAGATAACAATTACTTAAAAAGCATATATATATACATAAAAAATATACAAAAGAAAGTGATTAGATGATTACATAACTAGAGTAGGAATATAAATGGAAAATTAAATTTAGCATAAAGTATAAGTTTCATAATATTAGAATACAATGTTGAACAATTTTACTCAGTGCATTAGCTTTTTCTAATGCTTAGGTTGTTGATTAAGTAAGACAAAGCAACAGATCAAGTTCATGCAATGACTAAAGCTTATGTGATAATTGAATAGGCAAGAAGACTCCACCATTACATTGCTTACTTGCTGAATTTGTACCTACATTATTATGAAGTAATTATCACTTTAGAATTACATGTATATTTTTAGTATTTTAGAATTATGGTGTATGATACAAAATATATGTAAATGGATAGTAGCCTTAGATTATTTGTTTCTAATTTGAATATGTAAATGATAATTGTACTAAATGATTCTTAAATATTAATAATATTGTCAATGTGTTTATGCATGTAGTAAATGGATGTGATGTATGTTTGTATGTACGTTATGTATCTACTAAAGGTTGATAATGTGATATGTCAAGTGTGATTAAATGGTTACTGAGATAACTAAATAAAAGATATAAATTGATAACAAAATAAAGTGTATAAACATAAGATAAAAGAATAAAAATTGAATAAAAAATGTGACATTCTATACTTGATTTAGTTTATCATGTGACACCCCCTATTGGATTCCAGAAGAAACCCAATAAGTGGTGCACTTCCCGCTAGGTGACCCATCTCACTTCTCCCATGATTATTTGTTTAACTTTTACTTATACTGCACTAGGCAATTCTATCTAATTCTAAATTCAATCTGGTATATTCTTATAGTCTATTTAAGTTCATTTTATCATGTCAAGCTATTTCAGACAAATTTTAACATAGCTCGATAATTCCTAAAAATCTGACAGTATGACAGCTGCCCGAGTCACTATCCCAAAATTCAATTCTACCTGAAAACACTTTTATATAATATATCACATCTCCTGGACCCTTCAAGTCCTCTAGATATCATCCTATCAACATTATCTATCACGCAACAATCATAAGCCTTAGGCCACTATAAAAATAAAAAGAGCCTTAGGCTCACAAGCATTAACACAGATCACATATACACAAGAGAAATAATCACATGATTAATTACAACGCAGTCTATTATATACAAATACCATTCTATGTCCCTTATTTACATCACACCCATTTTCCCCACTAAAGTACACAAAGTGTAAAAGCTATACATCTATACATGATCAATCTTCTTAAATAAAATGACCTCTGAACTCTACTGCATGCTTTAAGAGGCAACACCCTTGATCTTAGAACTTGCACACCGAAATAGATATACTAAGTATAAAAATACTTGTGGTGAATTCAATCATTAAAAACATGTCCACAGTTAAGCTATACATTATACTTCAATTTTTATCTTATACTGATATCCTAGTTCAATTTAAAAACTAACATCCATAATTACCATTTTACCCCTATGGTGTTTCTGTCTATAATTATCTAATTAACTATTACAAGTCATATATTTCTAAGTATTTGGTCATTATTAATCATTTTATGCACAAACTATACCATTTTAAGCCTTTATTCACAATCTGTGGAAAATTACTAAAATGTCCCTCGTTATATTTCATAGTCATATTCAATTTATTAATCTTATTTAATTAATTTAGCTAGCCCAACTTAGGAGACAACCTTAATAGACAATAGATCTAGAGGGAAAAATAAACTAGTGCAATGGTCCCTATTCTAGACCTGTGCTGTTGCACCAGCTCAATTGAATTTTGGCACCCAAGGTGTAAATAACAAGAAGTTATCTGCCTAACAGACTTGTATGTCCAATAGACTTGTGTAGTGGCTCGCAGGGACCTACACCACTACATCAACAACATATAAATGATTAATGATGAAGTGGCTATATCTACCTAGAAGACTGGTCTATCTAACAAACTAGTGCAATGGGCCATAGGGACCTATGTTGTTCTACCGACAATATCAAATATGGCATGAGGTGGCAAGAGTAGAAACTTGTTTGTCCAATAGACTAGTACAGTGGCCTCAATGGGGACCTATGCCGCTGTACCAACTTTATCAAAAAAGTTAATAATGTAGCAATTGCTATGGATTTTTAAGTTGACCGGTTAACCCGTCTAGTGGGCATTTAATTAGTGGGCTATTTAATATCAAACTGTGTTTTTTTCTTTTTGGATTAACTTTTTATAATATTATAATCTTAATAACAAACAGTTATAATTTTTACAGCACAGTGGAAAATTTGCTGGTTTTGGTATAACCAAAAATAGACTGTATCGGGTAAATTATCATAAAATATAATTAAGGTACAATTGCCAATAATTATCATATATTATGCTAGCTTTAATTCTAAAAGCATTTTACAATTTTTAAGCCCTCTACTATCTAAAGGATTTATTAGTTTAAGTAATGATTGTTAAGGACAATTATAGGTCATTCCGTAAGTTTCCCATAAGCTAGATTTAGGTCCATTTCATGACATTTTCAGTGCAGTCTTCATGATTCAATTTCTATTAAAAACAATTTCTATTATCCATATGACAAAAGCCATCCATTTAATAAGCCATTTACAAGGCCAAAAATAGGCATCATTGCCATCACATTTAATCCCAAGCCAAAGCCTTTAAAGGCACAAGTTTTAGGTACATTATATGCTTTCAAGTTATAGCCCTTAAAGGCATATTACAATGCTCTTTTCGTCTATCATTTCAAGCTAAGTTTGGTACCATTTTACATCACATTTCTTCACTACATTATATGTCATTTTAGGGTATACAATTTACTTTTTTTCATGCCAAAGTAGTTAAGCTAATCATGCTTACCCAATCAAGGATTAGTCACCCTTACATACATGCCTTTAACATTTCATGCCATACCATTTATCATAATATACAAATACATATCAACATATTAAAGTTATTCTAGGTAGTCTAAGTCGCATGGTATGTCTTGCCCACTACTAACTTACATGCATTCATGCATCATTCAACTCATTTCATGCCAACTCAATTAGTCATACATTATAGGTATAAGGCATATGCAATTCTAGCCTTAAACACCACTTATAACCATAATAAACAAGCAACATGCATTCACATTCAAACACAAGCTCTCGACCACACTTATAACTCATGCCAATCGTATATACTTCCACTAATCC